>PVKE010021217.1:0-26744 GCA_004027555.1 Craseonycteris thonglongyai | reverse complement strand
TTGTATCTTCAATTTCACTCATCCTTTCCTCTAGCTGGTCAGCCCTGTTTCCTATGCTGGTCAGTTCTTTTTTCAGCTCTCCCATGATGCCTTTCATTTCAAGGAGTTCCTTTTGGTTCTGCTCTAGCTTCTCAATTTTGTTGGTAAAGTACTCATTTTGCTCAGAAAATTTCTTGTTGAGGTCATTTAACTGTGCCTGAGTACTTTGCCAGCATTGAGTGAGCTCTCTGAGTGTCTTGATTAATGCAGCCCTGAATTCTGTTTCACTTAGATTTGATTCCATGTGTGCAAGGTCCTTTACTAAAGAATGCCCCTGATCTTCTGGAGGGGCTTTGGATTCTGAGGTGTGCATTGTGTTTGATGTGGTTCATTTTGCTTTACGCATGAGTCTGTTTTCCCTCTGGGGGTTTGCCTATCAGATGGGCTTCTCTTTATTTTTTCTTTTGGGATCAGATGTGGGAGAAGGAGATTTTGGGAGAGGGTTGGGGGAAGCAGACAGCTTCTGTGTCCTGGGGCACTTCAGGTTGCTGTCTTAGCTGTTAGATAGCAGGGTAGTAAAGGTGTGGCCAGGGGTGGGGTCACGTGAGTAGGAGCTAGGGCGGGCCTGAGACACAATAGCAGATTCCTCTTTCAGCAGGGGGGCTGGTGGTTCAGTGCGGGTGGAGCACAGGAGCTCTGGTCTTTCTCACCTCCACCTGGCTGCCCCTCCTTCAATTGTATCTGTAAGCCATGCCCGCAGGGCAGCACTTGGATGGGCTGGAGCTTGGCAGAGGCCCTGGTCGGCCACGCAGTCCCGCGCGCAGGCAATGACACTGCGGAGACCCGGCCGGCAGCCCCGTTGCGCGCGCAGTCCGAAATGCCCCAGAGGCCCGATGGGCGGGATGCCAAAAGCCCAGCTGCGTGCTCATGAGCAGGCAGCAGCGCTGCAGCGTCCCGGTGGGTGGGGCACCGAAAGCCCAGATGCGTGCATACAGCGATGTGCAGCGGCCCAGTGGGCGCGGCGCCGAAAGCCCAGCCGCGCACTTGCACGCAGGCAGCGGCGCCGCAGCGGCCTGGTGAAAGGGGCACCAAAAGCCCAATTGCGTGCTGGCAAGCAGGCAGCGGCGCCGCAGCGGCCTGGTGAGCAGAGCACCAAAAGCCCAACTGCACGCTGGCAAGCAAGCAGCGGTGCACAGGCCGTAGCTCGGGCAGCAGCCGCTCTATGCTCCCGGCTCTGTTGAGACCACCGGATTCACTCCAAGCACGTCCAATGCAGCTATGCGCACTCAAGCCCCAGCCCTCACTCCAAGAGCCCTGTCTTCAGAAGGCGCTCCCTCACAGTCAGTCTCCTCCGTAAATCAGGAGTGCTGAGCCGTTGCGGGCTGGTGCCCTGCTCTCACCCCGCCCGCCGGGAAGTGCAGCCGCCCTGCTCCACAGTCCCTGTTCCACTTTAGGCTCCGTGATCGGATTAGGGCACTGTATGCTGTCCCTTGAGTTCGGATGTTAAATTGTCCACAGTCTTGTGGGGATTCCACGCTCCCTAGGTCTCGGCTTCCAGCCCGCCCTCGATCCAGCTCCACTTTGACCGTAGTCCCCCAATCCCCCTTTGTTTTTGCCAGCCCCGGGCCGCGCTCCGAGTCTTTGTCCTCGAACTGCTGCTTCCCTTTTCCTCTCCCGCTCTCCCCTTTTTTCTCTAACCTTTGTGTGTTGTTCTGCGTTGTGTGGTTCTCTTTGTTGAGGTTTCTTCTCAGGGTTTCCCCTGTGGATTCCCCTCTGTTCACAAGGCCCTTCCCAGGCAGTTATCGGCGTTCTCCTCTCATGCCGCCATCTTGGATCTCTCCTTTTTTTTTTTTTTGACAGAGACAGAGAGAGAGAGAGAGAGAGAGAGAGAGAGAGAGAGAGAGAGAGAGAACTGAACTGGGGGCACTCCCCAGTTCAGCACATGGGTCCACGATTCGATCCTGGGTCTATGGCACTACAAAGTGAGTGCTTAACCCACTGAGCCATCCCGGCCTCCCCCCAGTTCGGCTTCTGCCAGGGCTTGCTTCCCATGTGAGAGGCCCCGGGTCTGGTTCTGCTCTGTGCAGCCCCCCACCCACCTGTGTGGAATGAAACCATGTTTAAAACTAATGATGCAGAACTATAGAGACTGCTCTGGGCCCTCCCCCTTCTCTCTGTCTCTCTCTCTGTCAAAACATAAATCTTAAAAAAACAAACAACAAAACCCAAAAACCAAAAATGCATAAAAGCAGATGTTGGGTGAGCTGTAGTTTGCTGACCTCTGGTCTCTATCTTTAATTTCTTATAAATAGGCACATTTTAAAATCTATTTAACCCTGTATGTACATTTCTCAATCTAAATGTGTCAATATTCACAGCACATAGTAAGCCCTCAAGTGCTCTAACTATAAAGTTTCCTCACTCAGTGATGAGCCCTTTAAAGGTAAGTATGTTTTGTTCTTGTCAAAATTAACAGCAATATTTTGTAGTGTTCTGCTGTGTGCTGAAGACTGTGCTAAGCTTAAAAACTGTTTTAAACAAAACCATGTATGTCCCACACCCCAGTGGCTGTGGTTGCTGTTTCTGTTGGCTCTTTCTCTGGTATTTGCTTCCCTATTTCAAAATAATGTTTTACCCATCTCTTGATTTATCAGTTGGACATTGTCCATTGATTTCCTACTCCTGAAGGTAGAGATTTAGCTCTCTTGGGCATATTGCTCTTAAGAGTTTGATTACAATTTTTTGTTAAATGAATATTGTTTATGTGGAGCAATATACACCAAGGAACACTTATTTTCTAGGATTTATTTTCCTGGAGTTAGTGGTGGCCTGTGTGTGTTGTGTGTTACTGTCTCTCTCCTCCAGCCTTTCCAGTGGAACTACTTGCCTACTCAGGGCTTGGCTGCTGCCCTCAGTGCTTGGGGATTCCTGGGATGCAGCGCCTGTTTCTTGGATCCAGGTTCTTTCTTGGTTTGTGCACTTGTTTTGGTATTGTGCTGCCCCTCGCCCCCATCTCTGGGCATATTTCCAGACTGTTCCTTCCATGCTCCAGTGACTGGTGATTTGGCCGAGGACAGTACTCTGGGGGGTGGATAATTTCCCTTGCCTCATGTCTTCCATCTTCCAGTCCTGAGCAGTTGAATAACCTGAACTTCCTTGTTTCCTCCTCCTCTGCTTATCACATTTGTGTGATTTCTCTCTCTCTCTCTCTGGAAATTTGTAGAATCTTCTCTTTATTCTCCACAGCCTACATGTCCAGTGTGAGTTTTGTTGGGTCTATTTTCACATGTTGTATTGGACAGCAGGCTCTGCCATGTCTTCCATTCCTGGCACACTTTCTTGAAGAATATCACTTGTGATTCTTTGCACTTTGGTTTCTCTGTTCTCTTTGTGGAACAGTTCTTTGTCCTATATTGAGATTGATCTCATTTTCTTGCCTATATTTTTTTCTTTTGCCCTCCCATTCTACTTTTTCTTCCAGCTCTTGTGTCAACATTTTGACTCTCAGGTTTTTAATTTCCGAAGTCTCCTTCTGGTTCTTTGACTGTTCCTTTACAAAAGGCAAACTTAAACTGCTTCCCTGGCTTCTGTGTCTCTTCTAAGTTCTCTGAGGATAATATACTTGTACATAAGGGCTTTCTATAACATTTTTCTGTTCTCTTTGTCTCTTCCTTCCAAGTTACTTTTTCTCTCTTTTTGGGTTTTAGTCTCACCAGTTAACATTTATGAGAAGAGTGCCACAGAGTGGACAAGAAGCTCCTTACCATAGGGTGGTACTGATGATGGGGGCACTGGCTACTGTAAGGAAGCCCCCAAACATCAGCTGTATCTGCAAGGCAGTGTTCTAGAAGTATAGATGGAAAAGGCATCTGGGGTCACTGTTCCATGTGTGATTTTCACTTTAATCACTGTTTTTCACCTTCACAACTGCCTTCCACTGTGTCCACTTTTCTGTAGCTGACTGAGCCTTTCTGAGCAGTAAGTGTTTAAAAAATGCATTTTAGGGGATGCTGGGATGGCTCAAGAGGTTGACACTTGCCTAGCAACTGCGAGGTCCATGGATCAAATCCCGGCCCCGACCCATGCAAACCCATATGCTGAACTGCGGCGCAACTAGTAACCGCTGGGATGGCAGCGAAGGTTCTTGCCTCCTGTAGAGGCCCCCAGTTCAGTTCCGCCCTGTGCGCCTCCACATCCACCTGTGTGGAATGAAACTATGTCAAAAAATACAAAACAAAACATAACTAATGATGTAAAACTATGGAGACTGCTCTGGGCCCTACCCCCTTCTGTCTCTGTCTCTCTCACCTCTCTCTTTTTTTTTAAAGAACCCATTTATTACCGTATTTTCCGGCGTATAAGACAACCGGGTGTATAAGACGACCCCTAATTTTACAGTTAAAACATAGGTTTAGGCCTATATTCGCTGTATAAGACTACAGCCTTGTGGGGGGTAGTCTTATACAGCGAATATAGGCCGAAACCTATGTTTTAACTGTAAAATTAGGGGGTCGTCTTATACGCCAGAAAACACGGTACTTTTATTTATTTATTTATTTTATTTTTGACAGAGAGAGAGAGAGATAGAGACAGAGACAGAGAGAGAACTGAACTGGGGGAACTCCCCAGTTCAGCACATGGGTCCACACAGGCCGGAGCCGGGATTTGATCCTCGGTCCCCAGAGTCCCCGGCACTGCAAAGTGAGCACTTATCCCACTGAGCCATCCCGATTTCCCCTCTCTCACCTCTCAAAAACAATAAAATATATCTTAAGAAATGCATTTTATTATAGCTTTGCAAGGTTGGTGCTACTCATTTTAATACAATTTTATAGAGGCTCAGGGAAGTGAAGTGAGCTGTCCTGACACCTCACAGCTAATGTGTTAAAGGGCCACTATGGGACTAGGAACTTCTGGTTCATCTTTGGTTTCTCCCAAGGAAGGTGGTGAGTGTTTGCTGATTGAATAGTCAATAAATCTCAACATTCTCAATGGTAGGCATCAGGAAAACATGTAAATGATGTCCCATGGCATACAATAGGTATTCAATAAACACATGTTGAATGAATAACATGAAAGAATAGCAGAGGAAATAAGACACTGCAGAAGGAACCCTAACTGTTAAATTTATGTCCATGTGCAAAATAATATATTTTTTTTTAATGAGAAGGCACAGTTCTGACTTGGGGGCAGTGAACATAGTTCCTTCATTTACAATGAGGGAAACTGACAAAGATTGAGGGAACATAACCTTTCACATGCAAGTTTCAAATGCCTTACACTTAGTGTCAAGCCAATCAACAAGAAATTCCATTCTTGGGCATTAACAAGAGGAACAGAATCCCAACTGTTCAGGAACATTTTGCTGCATTATAATTTGAAAACAGTCTAAATGTCCAAGAAGAGGGGAATGGTTAAGCAAACCAGTGTATGGTTTTTTGTGGCATATTATGTAGCTATTAAAAATTACATCTTTTCACAGTAGCCAAAGTAAGTCTGGCTTATGTCATTGAACATAATGTCCTCTAGGTTCATCCATGTTGTGTAGCCTGTGTCAGAATCTCCTTCTATTTGAAGGCTAAATAATATCCATTGTCTGGAGATGAGCCACATTTTGTTTATCCATTCGTCAATGGACATTTGGGTTGTTTTCATCTCTAAACTATTGTGAAGAGTGTTGCTATGAACATGAGTGAACAAGTATCTATTTCCCCACACATTTTATTTCTCAGAACTTGGGCAGACAATGTTATGCACTCCCCCCTACCCCATTGCCTTTTCCACCTTAAGGAGAAACACAGGTCCTCTGCCTTGTCCACTCAGCAGAACCAGGATCTACTTACCTGAAACATCTTTTCAGCCCCGGAAGCCAAACTAACAGGAAACCAGGGAGAACATGGAGTCAACATTTCTCCAAAGGAGCTGCAAAAACCAGCCAGTTATTGGAGATGCTTCTTCCTCTACTTCTGAGTGTGACTTATTTCGTACCAGGGGTTGCAGGGCATTTTTGTGACGATATCTCTGTGTTATCATTGACTTCACAGATGGAGCTGATGAATCTGCCCTTCCATTTTTGTCTTCCCTGGACTGCCTGCCAGGTTCAGCTCCGCCCTGCCCACAGGCCCCATGTCATCTCTCCCACACTCACCAGTCTCCTAGCAACTGAGCTTGAGGGCTAGCATCCTGCAGCCTGAGGTCCCAAGTAGTTGCTATCTCAGGGTGCTATTCCCCCTAGCAGAAGTCTGGCTTCTCTAGTGCCTGGCCTGGTATCTTCCTGACAGCTTGCTCTGGGGTCCTCTGCCTGGTGGGAAGAGAGCTGGAGAGGAAAGATCAGAAGCAACTGCTCTTTAGGCCTTGAGCAAGCTTGATCACCCAGACAGTTCCTACAACTGGACTGAGTACATCGCTAATTGACTACTTGATTTTGCTGTCACATTGCCTAAACTGTTTTTTGAGTCACTGGGGTGGGGTGGGGGCTGGTTGAACTCTGTCAACAGGATTGGTTTTGAACCATCTGATGGTGAAGATGAAGACAGTTCATCTGTCTTCCTCAGGAGCCAGGAATGGGACCAGTGAACAGTGGGTAATGTGGTTTCCTGGCAGGATGTAAGGGAGGAAGTTGGTGTACAAATACTGTGTGCAGTCCATAGGGACAGGGCATGGGGCTTTCCATACAGGTGCAGCTGTGACTGTCACACCTGCCTCATCCTTGTCTTGAAGGCAGGCCCATTCTCCCTTCCATTCCCTGTACGGCCACTGTCCTAGTGCAAATACTGTCTTCAGCACCTCGCCTAGCTGTTACAATAATCTCTTTGGAGGAGACAGAAACAATGCTATCTTCCTAACTGCTAGAAGGCAAATTCCTCTTATGGAGAGACTCCTGTTTGAGTATCAGAACATGACTTCAAGCCTTTAATATTTCTACTGAAATGTTAAATAGAATTTAATTCTAATATTTCTACTATTATGTACATAGTCTATTCTAGACCTGGTATATCATGGTAATGTTAGTTATATTTCCTGCCCACAGCGAGTTCACATCCTGAAATAAAGGCAGATAACAAGTGATCTTAATCAGTGATCTATGGTATAAAGAAAATTAATAGGGTTATGTGGCAAGTTGAGGTGATCAAGGTGGCCTCTCTAAGGAAGTAACATCTGAGCTGAGACCTTAAGTGAGGGGATGAGTCACTGGCCATATAGGTCAGGGGAAGAGCTTACTATACAGTGGGGACAGCAACAAGATTGATTGGCTGGTCTGACAACAAGCAGAAACTGGAGGGTCTGAAGTGAAATTATTGAGGGAGCAGATGGCAGATGTGGGGCTTCACTGGAATTTGGGGTTTTATCCTGAGTGCAATCCTGAGTTTTATCCAGAACTTCTGCTGATGGAGAGTTGAAGAAACAGAGTACCAATATAGATGGAGAGCAGAAGTGGGGCTGACAGGACAGCTTGATGGGATGGCCCCGATCGTAAAGGAGCCAGGAAGACCCCAACCTCCCACAGGTGGTGGTGGTGGTGAGCCTAGACAGCTGGGTGAATAGCAGTCACCGGCCAAGATGCAGAGGGAGACATGAGGTATGTAGAGTGAAGCCCACCATGTGAAGTGGAGGCTACCTGGCCTCATCCCCTGTGGCCTGTCTGTGGCTGTGGACATGGCCAGTGGAAGGGCCAACTTTGCCTCCCCAGTGCTGTTGGGGTGCCTGTTAGAGATGGGGAGGCTGCTTTCTAAGGAAGGGGCCTGAGGCAGAGAAGGCAAAAGCCAGTAGCCTGCTCTCCCAGGGAGGCAGGTGCTCAGCTGGTTGTTTTCTATCTCTGATAATGAGCCTGCTAGAACCAGGCTGAGCACTGCTGACCTGAGGCACCAATGCTCCCTTGGCCCAGCTCTGAGAAGGGAGTCCTGGCTGTATCCCAGCCTAAGCTCTGTGCACACAGATATATACCACTTAACTCTGGGGGCCATCGCCACCTCACCCCCCACCCCTCCTGGGATGCCCTGGGGGTTCAAAGCTGTCAGAAGCTTAGCTGGTAGCCATGTTTTCCCATCTAAGCCCACCTATAGTCCCCAAGGTTTGTGATGAGGATTTGGGGAAATTGCAGGAAAACCTTGGGGGTGGGGGGCTGGCAAATGGAGAGCATCACCCCCCCCCTACTCAGCTTGGCCAGCCCCTCCTCCAGGAAACCTCCCAGGCTCCCAACCCTCCTGCTGATGGTCCTAATGTGTATCTCCTGGACCAGGCCAGGGTGGGTCCCTTGGGGCATGTGTAAAATGAGCACTCTGTGGGCTGGGTCCTGTGGGATCTGCAGAACCAGGCTTCACTGCGCCTCCAGGAGACACTGGTGTGGGACCAGCCTGAGGGTGAACACACCTAGGACGCAGTCCCTGGGTAGTACCAGCCCCTCCAGCATCTTCTCCATCCACACTCCATGGCCTCAGAGCCTTGAGAGGCCAGTCGGTGATATGCCCCTTCCTGTAGCCCTGAGGGTGCAGCGGGAGAGCCTAGCAGTGTCACCTGCAACCCGAGTGAAGAACTGTGTGGTCCACACCAGAAGACTAGCATATGTTATTTATTCCTCCCACCAAATTTCCAGGTAGCTCTACGAAGACATTAGACATGAAGCCATACAGAGGCTGTCCCTTAAAAACAGATATGAAATCGAAGGAATCAAGTGACTGTAACCATGTTGGCACAAAGATGAACTTTTCTCCTTCAATGCCATTGGGCAGCTGGCCAAAAGAATTGGTCGCCAAAAAAAGAGGTTTGGACAGATTGGGGCAGGGGCTGGGCAGGGGGTGCCCCTATGTCCACCAGGGCCAGGAAGTGCCTGACTCCATGTCTTGAACCAGGCATGGCCCCCAGACCTGATCCCAAGAGGAAGCCTGGGATTCATGTAGGCTGGACCTATGCTGGAAGGATGGGAGAATGCTGGGCAAACCCAGCCCTAAATGGGACATTACAGAGCAGCTCTTCTATAAGTTGAAGGCACTCAGTGGTTGGGAGGAGAGGAGGGTCCCTGGGTCAGGGCAGACTTTCTGGTCAAAGATGTTTCCTTGGGACCAGAGGAACACTCAACCTGCACGTTCACCGCCTCTGGCCCTGCAGCCCTCCCCAAGGAAGGCAGAGGTTGGGGAGCCCAGCTCAGGCCCTGTAGGCCTCTGGCTGAGGGACCATCTCTAGACTGAGAGTAGAAGGGGCCCTGTGTTTGGAGCAGGCTGGGCTCAGGCATGAACTTGGACTTGACCTCCACACAAGCTTTCCCTGGCCTGCCTCCTGGTACCAGCCCTCTGGACAAGGAAAGCCAGACAGGCCTGCCCTGAGATTTCAAGTCCATGCTCAGCTGGAGCATCCACAGGAAGCAATTTAGAAGCCCACACCCTTAGTAGCTCTGGGTTAATTTTAAAGCTAGCAAAAGTATCAGGGTTTAAAATTGTTGTGCCACAGGGGAAGCCGGGATGGCTCAATGGGTTAAGCACTCACTTTGCAGCCCCGGGAACCAGGGATTGAATCCCGGCCCTGGCCCATGTGGACCCATATGCTGAGCTGGGGAGTGCCCCCAGTTCAGTTCTCACCAGGGTGAGACCCTGGCCCAGTTCCTGCCTGTGCAGCCCCACCCACCTGTGGAATGAAACTATGTGGAAAAACCAATGATGTGCAACTATGGAGACTGTTCTGGGCTCTCCCTCCTCTCTGTCTCTGTATCTCTCTCTCTCTGTCAAAAACAATAAAAATAAATCTTTAAAAAAACTGTTGTGCCACAACTTTCAGTCAGCACTGGGGACCTCAAGATACAGGGTGCTGTCCCACCCGGCTGTCCTCATCCCTGGATGATACAATGTCACTGATGATCTAAGCACAAATGTTTTTACAGAAACCCACAGGATATTGCTGGAAAGAAGAACACGACTGTCCAATGTCCAGAATGAAGAGGTCACTCAGAAGTATGTCAGGTCCCAGTGGGGAGGCCTGGCCCCTCTCTGCCTCCATAAGTCTGCTTCCTTGGGCCCTCACCCTCCTCAGCCTGGCCTGCCTCCCTCAGCCTCTTCCGGAAGTGCAGTCCAGGTCGGCTTTTGGGCGGCAGCAGAGGGTCGATGTCCAGGATCTTGTGGATCTGGCGGAACGCCAACAAGCGCAGGGAATGCTGGGGGCAGACAACCGGTCAGGACCCTCCTGCCCACACCCCAGTCACCTGGCCCCATGGCCCGGTACAGACACAGGGGCTCACCAGGTGTCCTATCTTTGACAACACCTTTCTAGTAACTGCTAAACTCAATTATCCACAGGCATGAAGAACTATACTAGGAGTTGCTTAGGGCTGGCTGGCTGACAGAAAAACTGCCAGGAAGCCACTTGGAACATCAGTGCTTTCCCCCCTCACTACAGGGACCCCAAATCCTTCATTTCCCAGTTCAGCTCTGATCGTGGACAATTTGAGTCTTTGCATTAAAGATGATTCCTAAACATCAGACCCAATGTGATTTTTGTACACTGGGAGAGACTTTCTTATGAACTTACAACCAGATAGGGGCCCTGTTTGGTGCTCGAGGCTGGCAGGCCACAAACTGGGTGTTCACAGAGCATGGGGCAGGACAGGTGGGAAGGAGCCCAGGACAGTCTCAACCAGTGAGGTCTGTACCTCATCATGGTGGTGGTTTCAACTCAGAGCCAGGCTGGCTCTTTCCCCAGGAACACTTCTGTCACCCATGGGCCAACCTCTAAAAACAGAGGCTGGGTCTAAGGTGCCACCCACAGCCTGGTTGAGCTGACCCGGAATCGGGGAACCCCAGGGACTGGCTGTCCTACCTGGGCACTGGCTGTGATGTCTTCCCGCTCCTGGAGAGTCATGGACCCGAGTACATCCCTCTGGTCCCTCTCGCAGGGATCCTGAAGCCCGGGTCCATCTTTGCGATGGGGCGTGGGGGTGGCAAAGGACAGAGCACCCTTGTGAAAGACTGCCACTGCCAGGGCCTCAGAGGGTCTGAGCATGGGGTCTGCAGCTGCACCCTTGGCACTCATAGGCCACATCTGGCCGGCACAGTATCTCCCCTGGGAGCATCTCCCCTGTGATAGTCCTCCCTCTGTCCTCACAGGCACACTCAGCAGAGCTCCTTCCAGTTGCTGTGTGTGTGTATGCACGCACACACACAGGCACATAGTTATGTAACAGGCTCACACTACAGTCCCAGTGCATTTCCTCTTCTTTCATTTAGTATATCATCCTGTGTCTCTCAAATGACTGGAAAATACCATCTTTGTATCTGACATGTCATGAGTGCATCTGATGCTTCCCTTTCCATCTGCTACTATACACCACATGGTAGCCAACATCTTCATATACAACCCATTCTGAGTATCTGGTTATTTCCTTTGGGAATATTCCCACCAAGGCCATCACTGGGGTAATATCCAGGGCTCCCAGAGAGCCAACAGACAGGGGCAGCTCCCTCTCCCACTCCATTTTTATGTACGAGGGCCTTCGCCCTCCTTTGCGGGTAAGGCCATGCTGCACACTACTGCGCTGTGCACGTTCCCTCTGGGGGATGTGTGTGGGTGTCTGGGCCCCTCTTGTCTGGGTTGGATGCTGTTCTCAAAATGTTGGTATGAGGCTCCTTCCACATCCAGCTATGACTCTCAGTCTCTGTTATATGCTCCAGTGGATGGGGACTGACCTTTCAGGAGCGTCCCTGAGGCCACACACTCCAGGACCCTTCGCACAGCATCCCCAGGGCTCAAGGGCCCCTTTGCACTGCTCAGAGCCTTCTCCACCAGCAGCTCCATGGCCTGGGTAGGACAGGGACAGAAAAGGAGACACTGTCTTGAGGTGAGTGCCTGGGCCAGCTTACCTCCCACAGAAGGAGCTCTGCAGGGCTCAACTGGGGGTCTCCAGGGAACCCCAGGATAGGAGATTCCTCCCATCTCCTTTATGCCCTCCCAGGTCACTGAGGCCTCACTACTTCCTGGCATGACCATGGGCAGGTTTAGTCACTCTTTAACCCTCAGTGTTCCCTATCAGCAAAATGCCATGAATAGTAACGTTGCAAACTAGCATCACGCGTTAAAAGAAACTCATTCTCTGTGACTCACAATACACTCAGCCAGGGTCAGGATGGCTACTGAATCTGAGCAACTCGGTGGTGACTTGCTCAAGTGTCCACTCCTCCAAGTAGTCATCCTACAGGAGTGGGGGGAGTGGGGGGATTATAAGGGCAGGGCCGGAACATGTGCCAGTAACTCAGCATGAAGCCGGTCGCTGTGCTGTCCATGAAGGGGTCGCAGGGAGAGCAACATCTCCTCTGGACACTGGGCAGGAGGCGAAGATCAAGGTCGGCACCAGAACCCTTGGTTTTGGAGATGGTCCTCGTGAGTGTGGCTAGGGGGAGCCCAGGCCAGGTGGGAAGGGCCTGATTGTCCAAGACCCAGGCTTTGGACGTGGGAGATGAAGTGGCAACAGAAGGCTGCACATAGAATGTAAAAGTCCCTCAGAGTCCAAAGGTCTCAGGCCCTTCCCAAGAATAATGTGTAAGACTTCAAAACCTACAGGTCATCCCACCCGTCACTAGGGGGTGGTGGGTGTGTGTGTGAAATGAGAGAGGACCCTCAGAGACAGACTCATGGAGGGACAAGATGTAATCACACAGAAAGATGGGGTGGGGGACCCCAGAGAGGGCAGAAGCTGGGGTCTCATAACTTAGCAGGATGGAGATTTGGGGGGTATGGAGGCCCTTGCATTCCATCTTCTCTGCTCTTTCCCCTACCCATGGCTCTGGCCAGGGGTGGGTGTCAGAGCTGCAGGGGTATGTTCCAGAGGTAGGGGTGCAGCAGGCCACCCAGAGGCCACTGTGGTGGCAGGATGGGCACCCGGGTCCCTGGCCACTCCAGGCCCTCTGCACTGATACTGCCCGTTCCCCGGTGCCCTTGCATTAGTATGCAATTATATTACACTTGGTTCTGACTGTGAGGTGATGGGTTTAAGAAAATATAGTCAAGTGAGACTGTGCTCCAGAGCATGTCTCTTCCTGGTGCCAAGGGACCCCGGAGAAATGCCTACTGTGATCTACCTCTCCTAGGAACTCAGGCTGAGGCCAGCTCCTTCTGGGAAAGCCAAGTGCTGGAATGGGGAATGTCTGTCTAGGAGGAAACAAGGCCTTCTGGGGCTGTGGAGGCCCTTGGTGGGCTTCATAGAGCAGGGCCAGTCACCTGGAGCTGCCTTACCCAGTCGGGCAGGGCCCCCCAGATAGGCACACGCTGGCGGAGGTCTCGAAAAACCCTGATGACGATGACACAGGGCTGTAGGCCGGTAGCTTGTGCCTTTGGGAAAAGAAATGTGCTGTGAGCTCTGGAGGCCCATGCACGTGGCTGAAAGGGGGCTGGAGGGTATACGTGGGAAGCTGAGGGGACAAGAGCTGACCCTGAGGGTGGCAAGCAGGGCCAGGGGTCTTGTCCTGGCAGTGGAGGCCAGAGAGGGCCTCCAGGAAGCATGACTGGCTGGTCTGGAGGGTGGTGGATGGGAGCAGAGTCTACTCCCAAATGGGCACAGGCCAATAGAACCAGCCCTGCTCTGATCCTGACCCATGAGGCTAGTGCTGGGCAGGGAGACATGGACCGAGAAGTTAGCCATGGAAATGGTTAGAGGTACAGCCAGCAGGACAGACAGATTTCGCCCCTCTCCCAGCCCTACCCCCTGACCTGGAACCACTTGGCATGGCGAAGGACAGCCAGCGACTGGAGACATTTTTCTGGGTTCAAGATGTCCCCTGGGTCAGGCAGAGGTGCTTCCATTCCTTTTAGAAGAAAAAAACAGATGGGCAAGGCACCCCTCTCCATTCTGTTCCCTCCCTGGGCCACATGAGGGCTGTGCCCCTCAATTCTCTGGGCCTCATTTTGTTTATCTGGAAGATCCGAGGTCTCTCCCAAATTGACCTTCTTCCAGGCCACTGCAGAGACCAGAGAAATCATTTCAGTGAAAATCCCATCTCCTCTGAGGTTAGTGTTCACAAGGGGAGAGCTTAATGTTTGTTACCGAGTACCTTCAGTGCTGACTTCCTTGGTTAGCACATTACAGTACAGATGGAAAACTATGAATTAAGCCAAATTTCCAGAAACTTCCAAATGTGTAATTAAAAGGGAGAAAGTGGATCAGTTTGAACATACCCCATCATCAATGACAAAGGACCCCCGTGTCTGAGAGAAATTCAGGTCTATTTTTTCTTTCTTATTATTACTGCTTCATCTGGTTCTAGGAGACCCTGGTTTATTTAGATCACATGATGGAGCACAGGTTTCACTGTCTCTCATAAATATCCCCAGCGATCTTGTGCCTGTCCCCTGTCTATCACAGGCTGAGACAGAAGTGGCAGCAAGTGTGTGGGCAAGGAGGAGTTAGAAGCTACCCTTCCAGCAAAAGCAAGCCCAGTGTGGACACCTGAGTGAAGAGATGACTGACAGGCTGGACAAGGTTCCTGTTAGTCACAGAACCTCTCTCACACAGGTATTTCCAGTTCTCTTAATCCTTCCAGGCAGCCTCCATCTAGTGGCCACAGATCTCTAACACTTTCTAACATTCCCAATCTCCCTCTTGTATGTATGTTTGAGCGAACTCTAGCAGGGCCTTAAGTTAGAATTTAATAGCATTGTCCCCACCCCAACCTCTGTATTCATTTTTAGATGACTCACCATGTATGACAACTGGTAATGGCTTTCCACTTACTGGCAAAGGTTTCCCCTCTTTAAAAATTTAAGTGTCAAAATGTATTGATTAAAAGAAAATCCATTAGTAGTTCATGGCCCTCAGCTATGACAAAACAATCATGAAGGGGATTCAAGAATGAGTGGAATTTGGAAAACAGCCCTGGGGGCTGTTTCAGGAGGTTCCATGGCCTGAACCATGAGGTGCATCCTTATGGGCTGGCCTTTACCACACAGCAGGGTTGCCCTCTAGGCTGGCCCACCACCCCCTCCCACTATCTCAGGCAATGCCAATCTGCCTCAAGCCCCAGGTCCCCCATGTCCCACATGAGTGGTTTTGCGAGCAGTGAGATCTGCTGTGGCCTGTGCTATGGACAGATGGACAATCTGAGCTCCTGGGGACTTAGCACAGCTAGCTTCCCTCGGGTAGGGCACAGGTGCCTGCCCCAGCCTGAAGCCCAGGAAGGAGTGTGGTGCTATCCCAGCATACCCATGGCAGGCTAGGAGCCCATCTGCCACTTCCTCACCAGCTCATTTCTTCTGCTGACCCAAGGCCCAGCTCTTATTTGATCAGTAGCCTCTAAGGCTGACAGAAGTACCAGCAGGCAGCATCCCCATTACCCCACCCCTGTCCAGAGCAGAGTCAGATGCTGCCCTAGGCCACCTGAGTGTGTGGGCCCAGCTGAACCTTTGTCCATGGAGAGGTCCTGCCGCATCAGGGGCGAGGTAATAGACACAATGACCTGCATCCTGGGCTCCTCACAGGCTGAGATGATGATGTTGGCTTCTGGATCAGAGGAAATTTTGTATTTGTCCTCTGTCACCATCTACAAGGTGCAAACACAATACAAGGCAGCATTACTCCAGCTAAGGGACAGGTGCAAACAGCAAAGACATGTTCAGGTGTCAGGTGCCATGCCAGGTGTCTGAAGCCTCCATGAGACTGAGACATAGCTCCACCCTCCCTGAATGCACATGTGTAGAAATGGGTATAGACCATGGGTCCTGCCTATAAGGAGCCTTCATATATAAAGAGCCCTTAACTCAATAACAAGAACAGAAATCCAATTTAAAAAAATAACTGGTGAGTGATATTACAGATAGTTGGCAGAAAAGAAACAAATGTCTCTTTTCACACAATGACACAGATACCCCTAGGGTAAGAGAGACGCAAATTGAAACTATAATGAGGTACCATTATCACCTATGAGAAGGACAAAATTCCAGAAGCCAGAGGAGCATCTGGGCTGGCAAACCTGTGTGTCTATAAACTGTTTGTAGAGGCTGACCTGGCAATACTTACCAGGAGTACCAGGTTCATGCTTTTTTTTTTTTTTTACAGAGACAGAGAGAGACAGAGAAAAAGGGGAGGGCCCAGAGCAGTCTTCATAGCTGTATGTCATCAGTTTTCAACATGGTTTCATTCCACACAGGTGGGCGGGGGCTGCGCAGGGTGGGAACTGGGCTGAGGGCCTCCTACATGGGAGACAAGCTCCTTGGAGCCAGGGGCCAAACCAGGGGTGAGAACCAAACTGGGGGCTTCCTGCATGGGAAGCACACCCCAGTTCAGCATATGGTTCCACATGGGCCAGGGCTGGGATTCAATCTCGGTCCCCAGGGTTGCAAAGCAAGCGCTTAATCCACCAAGCTATCCTGGCTTCCCAGGCTTGTGCCTTTGACCCAGTGACTCTGTCCCAGGACATGCTCCCATGTATGTGGGGGCAACATGTGTGCAAAGTTATTCACAGGTACTTTGTGCAGCTTTGCTGATAACACAGAACCCTGAAAACAACCTTCCACACCTCCCACGCTCCTGTTGCATGTGGCCCGCACCTCCCCGGTGCACTCTACCTGGCATGAGGCTTTCACTTCCTCACAGGAGATAAAGTGAAGTTAGCTTGCTATGTGTTTATCTGCTCCTGACCAGAGTGAGAGCATGAGGGCAGACTGGGGTCTGTGGGGTCCTCGTGCTCATGAAGCCAGGTGGAGGAGTGATATTGAAATCTCACAGGAACAGCGCCAGACACATCAGGAAGAAACCGCCCTGGGAACTGATTTTTTTAATCTAAGATGATCAATTTAAATCATGATGTGATCTAACTCCTCCCCAAGTTATCATTTCGGGTGAGAAAAGTCTGAGAACAACAACAGAGAAACTGCTCTAGGGGTGAATATACAATTGACCTCCCACAGTCCTCAAAATGGGTTTCCATCTTGCTTCTGACTTTGTGGTCTTGGGCTGTGAAATCTCACACTCCATCTCTCAGCCATTTTCATCACAATGCATCCTTTCTTTTCTTTTTCTTTTTTTTTGATGAGAAGATAAAAAATTTTTATTTTGGACAAGCTGGGATGACTCAGCAGGTTAAGCACTTGAACTGCAGTCCTGGGGTCCAAGGATTGAGTCCTGGTCCTCGTCCCACCCTGGCCCATGTGGACCCATATGCTGAACTGGGGTGTGCTTTCCACCCATTTAGTTCCTGCTGGGGGGAGCTTCCCTGGTAGGAGTGCCCCCACCCCTACCTCCACCACCACTCCCACCCTTCAGTTCCCCTGGCCCTCTCCTGCCCAGTTCCTGCCCTGTGCAGCCCTGCACCCACCCACCTGTGGAATGAAAACTATGTTGAAAACTAATGACTTGAGGCTGTGGAGACTGCTCTAGGCCCTCCCCATTTTCTCTGTCTCAAACAATAAATAAAATAAAATAAAATTTTTTTTATAGAATTGTACACCTGGAAACAATATAATTGGTATCAATTAATGTCACCCCAATAAATTAAAAAATTATTTTTTTAAGATTTACTTTATTGTTTTTGACAGACAGTGAGACAGAGACAAGTGGGAGGGCTCAGAGCAGTCTCCACAAGTTGCATATCATCAGTTTCAACATAGTTCCATTCCACACAGGTGGATGAGGGGCCACACAGGGAGAGAACCACATGGGAGAGAACCACATGGGAAGCATGCCCCACTTCTGCATGTGGGCCTGCACGAGCCAAGGCCGGGACTTGATCCTGGGATCTCATGGTTGCAAGGCAAGCACTCAATCTGTTGAGCTATCCCGGCATCCTCTAAAGGATTTTTAAAAAATGATGGTTAGATGCCATGAAGCAGGTAGAGAAGCCTTAACCATATGTGTGCTGTCAGGCCCGAGGGCCTCTTCTATCCTTATCAAGGGGAGTGCTAACCTTCTCTCCTTCCATACAACATACATGTATCCTTTTAAATGACAGGACAAGGCTCTGTAGGGAGGATGTAACATAAGTTACCATCTTCATGAGGGGACATCACATTGTCTCTGAGTTACCCTGGACTCACTTTATAAAGAAACCCTGAAGTTGCCACCAATCTCTCTCCTTGCAACTGTTTATAAAAACAAACTGGTTTGTATCTAATACCATAACCTCTTATTTCTTAAAATCCTGTGGAAGCAAAGTCATCCCCAAACTGGGAGCCCAAAGGGTTCTTAAGAAAGGGTTGGTAGCACCCTGTGAGGTGACCCGCCCTTACCAGAAGCTGCCGGGGCAGCTGCTCAGTGACCCTCTGCAGCAGGGCATGGGTGGGCTTTTCAGAGCAGAGCAGGATCAGCTGCACAGTCCTGTCGCCCCGCAGGAGGAGGCCTTTCGCAAGGAAGCCGACCCGCATCACACCTTTCAGGATCCGAGCAGAGGGGTTGATGTTGCTGTGAAGACAAACCCGCAAATATGTATGAGAAGAGGGGTCGGGAGAAAAAGAGCATGTGACCCTGCCCTGGGTCCATGATGAGCTCCTGGAACGCCAGCAGCTTGCTGGGCCCTCTGTGCCTCAGCTTTCTTATCTGTGAAATGGGCCCTTTCTGAAGCCCACTTTTCAGAGTGTACTTGATGAAAGGAGACATGAAAAGATGTATCTGAGAAAAGCGCTGGCAACACCACTGGCAAATTGCACATGCTCACTAAGGACTGGCCGGTGTTACTATTTCCTGATAAACATTCTGAAAAAAGCCAATGATGCCATCCCCATTTGGCCCCGAGTTCTCAGCCAGCTGGTGCCACCCTCGCAGGCCCTTGGGTTTGGGAACCTTCTGAGCCATCTCTAAGGTCACTTCACTCCCACCTTGACACTCACAAGGAGGCCCATCCAGGAGCTCAGGCCACAGCATCCTAAGGGAGTTCCTGCTTCAGCCTTGCCTCTCTGCAGCCCAGGGTCAGCTTTCTGCACTGTGAATCTGAACCTTATGTCTGCCTGAACAATGAACCTCCCAGAGCTGCCCCTCTGCAGAAGAGAGGCACCCACGCTCCTTCCCTGGCCTGAGGCCCCCAGTCTAACCCACCATCCTCTCCCTCCATTCCCTCCGGGCCTTACACTCTAGTCCCAAGCCCCTTCCTATATCCCTCCCACCTCACAGTGTTCTTCCTTTGCTCTGGTTCCCAGGACTGGTGCCTGGGATGCCTCACCTGACAGATCTCTAGACAAATGTCCCCTCCTCCACTCCAGAAGCTGCCATCCTCTCCTGCCACTCTCTGATCACCGCTTTGTTTTCTTTGTGACACTTGTAGGGATAGGAGATGACCTTTCTTAAGAACATGTTTACGTATTCTTATCCATTTGGGTACCACAGAGCTCTGGAGCCGTGTAAGGCCTGAGGAGACCTGGTTTGGGTGGTTGCCAGTCAAATCCATACCAGGGACATTTAGATTAGGAGGCAAGTACCAAACTCTGCAACTGAGATTCATAAGGGAAAAGAAAGCAGAAAGCAAGGGACAGGGGACTGCAGGTACAGAGATTTACAGGTCTGTCAACCAATTTGAACCCTATTCATATAAACAGTAAGACAGATAAACAAACTCTAAAATACTAAAACAAAAACACACATTACGATATCTATGGGACAATTGGAAATTTCAAGACTGACTGAATATTCCATGATGTTAAAAATTATTGTTTGGGATGCTGGGATAGCTCAACAGGATGAGCGCTTGTCTTGCAAACTGCAAGGTCCAGGGTTCGATTCCCAGCCTTGGCCCACGAAAACCCATATGCTGAACAGCGGTGCAACTAGTAACCGCTGGGATGGCTCAGTGGTGAAGGTTCTTGTCTCCCATGTGGGAGGCCCCCAGTTCAGTTGCCACCCTTCAAAGTCCTGCACCCACCTGTGTGGAATGAAACTATGTCACAACTAATGATGTACAACTATGGAGACTGCTCTGGGCCCTCCCCACTTCTCTTTCTCACCTTCTCTCAAACAACAAAATATTTTTTTTTTTTTAAGATTTATTTTATTTATTTTTTTAATATATGTTTTATTTATTTATTTATTTTGACAGAGGAGAGAGAGAGAGAGAGATACAGAGACAGAGAGAGAACTGAACTAGGGGAGCTCCCAGTTCAGCATATGGTTCCGCACGGGCCGGGGCCGGGGCCGGGGCCGGGGCCAGGGCCGGGGCCGGGGCCAGGGCCAGGGCCGGGGCCGGGATTCGATCCTCAGTCCCCGGCGCTGCAAAGTGAGCGCCTAACCCACTGAGCCATCCCGGCTTCCCCATTAAGATTTATTTTATTATTTTTTGGGTTTTTTTTTTTAACTGAACTGGAGGCCTCACCACATTCAGGAAGCACTCTCCAGTTCAGCATATCAGTCCTCACAGGCCGGGGCCAGGATCAGATCCTCGGTCCCCAGGGCTTCAAAGCGAGCGCTTAACCCACTAAGCCATCCCAGCTTCCCCAAAATTGATTTCTTAAAAAGAATTATTGTTAATTTTTACAAGTATGATAATGATATTGTGGTTTTGTTAAATAAAGAAGAGTCATAAATGTTTAGAGATAAGGTACTAAAAACTTACTACAAAAACAAAACAAAAATATGGTATGACTTGGAACAGGCTCTCCTTTTAACCTCCCTGGAGTGGGCAGAGAAGCAGGCACAAAGGAGGGGCCAGGGATCAAGGGAAATCAGTGTCAGCTGATCATGGCTCACTAATGGTCACATGGTGTTCATTATAATTTTACTGTTCCATTAACTTTTATGTATATTAGAAAATTTCCATAATAAAAGTTTTTAAAACCTAACCTCAAATAGGAGATGCCGGAATAGCTCAGCAGGTTGAGCTCTCCCACTGCAGCCCTGGGGTCCAAGGATTAAGTCCTGATCCCCATCCTGCCTTGGGCCCCTGTGAATGGTTCTCCATGGGGTGAGCCTCCCATGTGGGAGGCCCCCGGCTCACGGAGGAAGTGCCTCTAATACAGGACGCCCCTGGCCTGGTTCCTGCCCTGTGCAGCCCTGTGCCCACCTGTGGAATGAAACTATATTGAAAAACTAATGACGTACAATGATGGGAGACTGTTCTGGGCCCTTGCCCTTCTCTCTCTCTGTCAAAAGCAATAAAAATAAATCTTTAAAAAACCCAAGGGAAGCCGGGATGGCTCAGTGGGTTAAGCACTCGCTTTGCAGCCCCGGGGACTGAGGATCGAATCCCGGCGCTGGCCAGTGCGGACCCATATGCTGAACTGGGGAGTGCCCCCAGTTTGGTTCTCACCAGAGTGAGACCCCGGCCCAGTTCCTGCCCTGTGCAGCCCCATGCCCACCTGTGGAATGAAACTATGTGGAAGAACTGATGATGTGCAACTGTGGAGACTGTTCGGGGCCCTCCCCCTTCTCTCTGTCTTTGTGTGTGTGTCTCTCTCTCTTTCTCTCTGTCAAAAGCAATAAAAATAAATCTTTAAAAAAAAACTAAAAAAAAACCCCCCCAAATACTGAGAAAGCTGGGATGGCTCAGCAGGTTAAGTGCTCACTTTGAAGCCCCAGGGACTGAGGATTGAATCCTGGTCCCGGCCCATGAGGACCCACATGCTGAACTGGGGTGTGCCTCCAGTTCAGTTCTTGCCAGGGCCTATGGGAGAGGCTCCCGGCCCAGTTCCTGCCCTGTGCCCACCTGTGGAGTGAAATTATATGAAAAACTAATGTCAACTATGGAGACTGCTCTGGGCCCTCCCCCTTCTCTCTGTCTCTCTCTGTTTCTCTCTGTCTGTCAAAAATCAATAAAATAAATCTTTAAAAAAACAAAAAAAAACCCAAATACTCACATGCTCTTCCCAACAGGTAAATAATGGAACATCCATAGGATGGTTTATTGTGTTCCTATTAAAAAACACATTCCTGTGTTTTTGAAAAATAATGTAAGGACATGTAACGTGATGTAAATGTTATAGAAACGCCTTTAAAAATGCAATCAGTTTTGTTTTCACAGCACACAGCAGTTGCTGGGTGTAGGGAGGAGGAAGCGTGGAAGTATCAAGGGTGGAACAGGCTACTTCATGTTGGCAGAAGGTTCTTGGCCCTGACTGTGACAGGGTGATGTGCATTTATGCAGGTGATGAGACATCATGGAACTGTACATGATAGTATCTGAGAAGCAGAGTGTGTGCTGACACAGGGAGATCCAGGAAGGCCCCAAGTTCTCCAACACATCTATGGAGACTTCCTGCCTTGCCACATGCTAAGGTTGCTTTCATGTCCACACTGCGGAAAGCTAGGGGAAGGATCCCAGGAGTTTCTGTAATATTTTGTTATGAGTCCATAATTATTTCAAAATAAAAAGTTAAAAATATATATATATAAAACAAGTGTACAAGGAAAAAACTGCAGGGAACGTCAAAGCATTAAGTGAAGAGTGATTTTTTTGTTCAGAAAACATGAGTGAAGATGTAAATGACTTGACACCCTTTCTGTCTGCAGTACCAGATGCCTCTGGGCAGCTTCTACGATTCTTGCCTTTCTGTCTCACATGATCAGCCTGTCTACAGCGTCATGCATGCTTCATGGCCAGACCACCTTTTCCTGACTATAGCAAGTACCAAGCACCAGGCAAACCTCAGAGCTGGGATGGCTCCACCCTTCAAAGACTTCCTCTCATCAGACTTTGCTGTCTTGTGTTTTAGCTCCCCTCTGTTGGAAGAGAGGAGATACGGAACAAGACGTATCTTCCTTCTTTGCACCCTGGTTTTCCCTGCCAGGTAGGTGAAGAAAGTTCACCTCCTAAGTAGCCACAATGTATCAGGGAAGTTCTCATGCTTAAACTGAGGGGCAGCTCATTTTATTGAAATGACACTTTGTAACTCACAAGTGGCACATGTTCTTTTCTAGGAAACAAACAGTATGGTGAAAAGAAACTGTTAAGCAGAATTAGCCAGACACAAAAGGGCAATTACTGCATGATTCCACTTATATGAAATGTCCAGAACAGGCCAAACCATAGAGACAGGAAGTAAAATGGTGGTACCTGGGGTTGGGACAGGGAGTAGGGAATTTAATGGGACAGATTTCTACTTTGGATGATGAAATAGTTCTGAAAATAGACAGTGGTGGGTGGTAGTTGCACAACCTTGCAAATGGACTTAGTGCTGCTGTATTATACACATAAAAATGGCTATGATGGTAAATTTCATGCTATGAGTATTTTACCACAATAAAAAAAGAAGAAAAAGAAACACAAAGGGAAAAAGGACTTGGAAACACTAACTCCCTCTCAGATTATTTATATCATGTAAAGACTCATTACAAGGCACAGGGATTTTTCTATCTCCCAATCATCACAAGGCCTGGCATGACAACTCAGGTAGGTGTGCAGTGGCAGCTTCTGCTGCGTGGGGTGGAAGAGCTGGAACAGAATTATACTTATCTCCATTTTGCAGATGAGCAAACAGATGTGGTTCATGCTTTGTTCCTAGATGCACCTTTGGCCAGAAAAGTAAATTCTGGTGTTAGAACAACAGCTGTCACCATTTGAGACTAAAAACCCCTTTGAAAATTGGGGCTCCGGTCCTGAGACTAGAGACGAGATGAATTTTCTGCCCACAGGCTAGAAAACCCCTGCTATCAAAGCCAATAAGAGGAGGAGCTGCTTCTGCACCTGCCTCTCACTTCCTGTGAGAATGTCCATCATCAGATCAGCACAGCACTGCACTGCACCAGAGAGCAGACCCCCACCTCCTCCAAGTCACCCAGGCCTGGGGAAACTGAAGGTGATCTCTATTACCTGCGCTCACTGCCCTCTTGCCCTGGGATTCCGGAATTCTCCTCAGCCAATGTATCGGACACCAGCTTGAGGGCTCGTTCTGAGTGGGACACAGCCTTCTGGATAGCCAGGAGCTCCTCTTCCGTGGGGTAGATGGCAGCATGCTTGCACATGACGTGTCGGTCATCACTGGACTCTGGCCGCCGTGAGGGCTGCAGGGAAAGGTGTGCATGTCACAGGTGGGCTAAGAGGTCCCGGGGACCTGGTGGGGAGGGGACAGGATGAGTGTCAGCCTTGCAGAAGTACAACACATGTAGCAGGTCATGGAGGAGGGAACAGCCATGTTGAGGAATGATGGGGCTCCATGGGGTAGTGAACCAGTGAGGACCCCAGGGCCTCCCCAATGGCTGCAGGAAGCTTGAGGCTAAGGGAGGCCAGTGGGCTCCCTTGTGGCAATATTCTTACATTTCCCAGCCAGAGGCTTTTCAGCCAACTTAGTGGACCTATTCCCTCAACAACGTGCAAATTGAAGGTTTCCATCTAATCACAGCCTCTGTGGACAGATGCCAAAGGACCTCCAAAGAATCTAACAACTGGGGCCTCAGGAAGCTAAAGAGACCACTATGGCAGATGGTGGAACTGAGGTCTGAAGCTCCCCTTGGTGATCAGCGATGGGGGGTGGGCACCCCTTTAAGAGTCTTGGTACAGAAGTCCTGCTCCTCACTCCTGGAGAAGATTTAGGTCCTAGTGAGGATGTGAGAACATCACCCAGCCCGCAGGCCAGTGCCACAGGAGGCATTTCAACACAAGACTACCACGCACCTGAGGTGTGGCAGCAGGCGCACCTGGCCTGCTCATGAGGAGAAGCGGGTATTGGTCAGTTGGTGAGTGACCTGGGTGCTTGTCATGGGCCTGCGGCTTCTCCTCTAGCTGCTTCTTGCACAGATCATAGTGCCTGTGGGAAACAAGAGGACAAGGAGCTGTCAGCAGCTACAGGACCCTGGGCTTGTCACATCGGAGCCCACAGAGTGTGGAAGCCACATGCCTCTGCTACCAGGTCCTTAGCTGAGAAAGGCTGGGGCTCTAGGACCACTAAGGAGATACAGCAGCCAAACAGGAACCCAAGGGAGTCTGCGACAGACTCCTGCACAAACACCCACCATATGCCAGGGAAACTGAGGCCCCAAGGGCCAGGAGAACATAAACCCCAGGAAACTGCTGGGGAGAAAGGAGCCAGCCTGAGCAGCTATAGCCCCCAAGTCTGTCCTGGACCTTGATCCCCAGCACAGATGCTACCATGGGTCTTCCGTGAATAGGGTACTGTGTCACAAAATGCTTTGGAATTGCTCTAGAGGGCTAAAGAGGACAATGACAAATATAGGGAAAGTTAGGAGACAACAGGGCTGAGAAACACAGAGACACAGAAGGTCAGGGGGGCACCACGGGTTGGGGGCATGGGGACACTGAAATAACCCTGTGAATCAGGTTTAAGATTGCCAGCCCCATGGTTTCCAGGACCACAACACCCCATGTTTATTAGAGGACTCATACTGAGGCAGATCCTGCGCACAGGTCTCCAGCTAGCTCTAAAGTCCTCCATGTGTCCATAAGTGCTATGTCCCCTGCTCACATTGCAGGTCATGAGCATCTGGGTCCTCAGGCCTGCAAGTGAAAGCAGATGTCCCCCTAATTCAAGCTAGTGAGTAAATTGACATTTAATTCTCAAAGATGCCCCCAGCCAAGGGCAGTCAGGAGGGTGAGAGGGGAGGACCTCACACCTCATCTCTGCCTGCCAGCGCCGCAGCTCCTCCAGCCGCTTCCTGGTCAGCTGCTTCTGCTTCCTCTTCCTCTCCTCCAGGAGCTTCCGGGTTCTGTTGCTGAGCTTGATCATGATTGGAAGGTCAGGGTTCACTTTTTTCTGGAAAGGAAAGGAAGAGCTGGAAGATTGGAGACCATCACTTAGATTAGAATGCTAGGATGTTTTGGGGACCCAGCGAGAGACCCCACAACTGACACCTGTTTGCTGGATTTAGACAACAGTTGGGTTTCAATCCCCCAGGCTTAATATTCCTCATCCCAAAAGCACTGCAAGGAAAGGGATCTAGAGCAAGGGACAAAACACAACTAGCATGCAGAGTAACAGACACAATGTCTGCAAAGAGTAAAAGCCAAACCCATGTATGTAACAGAGGAGTCAAAGGTGCCGCGAGGTGAAGCTGGGATGGCTCAGCGGGTTAAGCACTCGCTTTGCAGCCCCGGAGACCAGGGATCAAATCCAGACTCCAGCCCATGAGGACCCATATGCTGAACTGGGGTGTGCCCCCAGTTCAGTTCTTGCCGGGGCCTATGAGGGAGCCCCCGGCCCAGTTCCTGCCCTGCGCAGCCCCGCGCCCACCTGTGGAGTGAAACTATATGGAAAACTAATGCCCTCAACTATGGAGACTGTTCTGGGCCCTCCCCCTTCTCTCTGTCTCTATCTGTCTCTCTGTCTGTCAAAAACCAATAAAAATAAATCTTTAAAAAACAAAGGTGCCACGACATCACTAATGAGTTCCCACAGGCGATCACTGAATAGTCACTGAATATTCGATGGGAAAAAACTCATTCCCAATCAAAATAATTCAGGGCAAACACCATTTGCTTCATGAAACCCAGTAATATATATTTCAAATGGCATTGCTGATTCATTCACTGAACTTTGTTCTTAGCACTGAATTTCATCATTCAGAAAGTGTAGTGCTGTCTAAAGATTATTCATTGGTGTAAACAACCCAAGTGTCCATCAGTTGGTGAATGGATAAACACAGCAAGACCTATCCAGGCACTGGAGTGCTATTCTGCCACAGAAAGGAGTGAGGCATTGATATTCATCACAATGTGGCTGGATTTTAACACACACATGGTGCTCAGTGAGAGAAGCCAGATACACAAGGCCAGCTAGTGTGTGATTCCATTTATGTGAAATGTCCAGAACAGGCACATCCACAGACAAGTGAATTCATGGTTTTTAAAAGAGGTTTGGGGGTAGAACTGGGGAGTGACTGCTAATGGGGATAGGGCTCCTTTTGGGGGCGATAAGAATATTCTGGA
>PVKE010021216.1:0-26751 GCA_004027555.1 Craseonycteris thonglongyai | reverse complement strand
CAGCACTTGTTATCCCTTGTCTTGTTGATTATAGCCATTCTAACAGGTGTAAGATGGTATCTCATTGTGGTTTTTATTTGCATCTCCCTAATTGCTAGCGAAGTGGAGCATTTTTTCATATATCTGTTGGCCATATGTATATCTTCACGAGAGAAGTGTCTGTTAAGGTCATCTGCCCATTTTTTAATTGGATTGCTTGTTTTTTTCTTGTTGAGTTGTACAAGTTCTTTGTATATTTTTTATCTTAGCCCCTTATCAGAGGCATTGTTTGCAAATATTTTCTCCCAGTTGGTTGGTTGCCTCTTTGCTTTGTTGATGGTTTCCTTTGCAGTGCAGAAGCTTTTTAGCTTGATGAGGTCCCATTCATTTGTTTGTGCTTTTACTTCCCTTGCCATTGAGGTCAGATTCATAAAGTCCTCCCTGAATCCCAGGTCTATAAGTTTAGTACCAATGTTTTCTTCTATGCAATTTATTGTTTCCTTTCTTATTTGGAGGTCTTTAATCCATTTTGAGTTAATTTTGGTATATGGTGAGAGATTGCAGTTTACATTCAGCCTTTTACATGTGGTTTTCCAATTTTCCCAGCACCATTTACTGAAGAGGCTTTCTTTCCCCCACTGTATATTTTTTGCTCCTTTGTCAAAAATAATCTGTCCATATATTTGTGGATTTATTTCTGGGTTTTCAATTCTGTTCCATTGGTCCATGTATCTGTTTTTCTGCCAGTACCAAGCTGTTTTGATCACTGAGGCTTTGTAGTACAGATAAAAGTCAGGCAGTGAGATGCCCCCAGCTTTATACTTCTTTCTTAGGATAGCTTTTGCAATTTGTGGTCTTTTATGGTTCCATACAAATTTGATGATTTTTTAATCTATTTCTTGAAAGAATGACTGTGGGATTTTGATGGGAATGGCATTGAATCTGTATATTGCTTTGGGGAGTATGGCCATTTTAACTATGTTGATTCTTCCTATCCATGAACATGGAATGTCTTTCCATTTCTTTGTGTCCTCTTTAATTTCTTTTAACAGTGTCTTATAGTTTTCAGTGTATACGTCCTTCATGTTCTTTGTTAGATTTATTCCTAGGTATTTCATTTTTTTGTTTGCAATGGCAAAGGGAATGGATCTTCTCATCTCTTTTTCTGAAGTTTCATTGTTGGCATACAAAAATACAGTTGATTTTGGGACATTGATTTTGTATCCTGCGACTTTACTGTATTTGTCTATTATTTGTAATAGATTTCTGATAGTCTTTAGAGTTTTCTGTATAAGGGATCATGTCATCTGCAAAGAGTGACAGTTTAACTTCTTCTCTCCCAATTCTAATACCTTTTATTCCTTTCTCTTGTCTGATTGCTCTGGCTAGAATTTCCAGAACTATGTTGAACAGCAGTGGTGACAGGGGGCATCCCTGTCTTGTTCCTGATTTTAAAAAAATAGGCTTCAGCTTTTCCCCACTCAGTATAATATTTGCTGAGGGTTTGTCATATATGGCCTTTATTATGTTGAGGTACTTTCCTTCAATTCCCATTTTATTCAGTGTTTTTATCATAAATGGATGTTGTATCTTGTCGAATGCTTTTTCTGCATCAGTTGAGATAATCATGTGGTTTTTATCCTTTGTTTGGTTTATGTGCTGAATTACATTGATTGATTTGCATATGTTGAACAATCCTTGTGCCCGTGGGATGAATCCCAGTTGGTCATGGTGAATAATCTTTTTAATGCATTGTTGTATTCTGTTAGCTAAAATTTTATTTAAGATTTTTGCATCAGTGTTCATCAGTGAGATTGGCCTATAGTTTTTCTTTTTGGTATTGTCTTTCCCAGGTTTTGGTATTAGGGAGATATTGGCTTCATAGAAAGAGTTGGGTAGTATTGCCTCCTCTTGAATTTTCTGGAGTAGTTTGAGGAGAATGGGCATTAGTTCTTCTTTGAATGACTGGTAGAACTCATTGGTATAACCATCTGGTCCAGGCCTTTTGCCTTTGGGCAGGTTTTGGATAGTTGTGTCAAGTTCTATACTGTTGATTGGTCTATTGAGGTTATCCAAATCTTGGTTCAGTTTAGGTAAACTATATGTTTTTATAAATTTGTCCATTTCCTCTAGATTGTCAAATTTGGTGGCATGGAGTCCTTCATAATAAAGTCTTATGATTGTCTGTCCTACAGTAGCCCATCAAGAGGATTCTTGGTGGCATCACTATGAAATTCCCTTCAATATAAGTCTTATATACATTTAAAGAGAAAAATATAGTAGATCTATTCACCTGAAATGAAGATGACATAAGAGAATTGTTGTGGTATATAATACTCTACAAATAATTCAGAGGAAAACTTAAGTAAATAGAAGCACTTATTACAAGAATAGTGGTCTCTGCATGAATGTCCAAAACAGGATCTGGCAATTTGAGTAGTGTTTCTTTAAGTATATATACTTCTCAAGAATTTTCCCCAAATATCAGGAATACTTCCAAGGAAGGAATTAAATTCCTACTGAACAACTTTTAACAATCTTTAAGTCATATGAGATCTGGGCCCAAACATGGGATATATTTTACAAACTTTATTTGAGTTCATTAGTCAAACTTATACTCATATATTAATTACTCTATGGCTTCTACTTTGAGTCACTAACATTTGTAGGCTCAATACTTAAACATACCACACAAACCCTTCCACAAGGACTGCCCTTGGGCATTCTGGACTATATAGTCCTTGTATTTCATTTTAAAGTAATTTCTATCAGGAAAAACTAATTTGCTCCTTTGAGTTTCAGCTGGCTAGTTCTATGTATGTCCATCAGAGTATTAGGCTAATTATGACCTAAAGCAATTTCCAAGGAATTATATTTATTATGCAATATAAGAAAGTAGAAAAGAGTATGATTTAGTTCCAAGGCTTATAAAATGTATCTACTGTACCTGCGCACAGGATTTAGGCCCCAAAGTCAGCAATAGCTGAGGCCACTTCTGATACTATTATATTTACCTTTTCTTTTACCAAAATATACCTATTTCAATTCCATTTTTATTCTTTTGCTTTTATTTAATTCTACACCTTTCCTTTTGTCCTTATTTTCATGCATTAGTTCCCTGTTTATCTATTCAGCACGTATTTATTGAGTACCTACTATGTACTAGGTAACATTGTGGACAATGGAGGTATACAAGGGTAAACAAGAAACAATCTATGCTCTTGTGGACCTTGAATTCTAGTGCAGGAAGAAATATAATAAATAAGTGAACA
Organism: Craseonycteris thonglongyai; assembly: GCA_004027555.1. NCBI lineage: Eukaryota > Metazoa > Chordata > Mammalia > Chiroptera > Craseonycteridae > Craseonycteris > Craseonycteris thonglongyai. Next base: position 23,500 of record PVKE010021216.1, on the reverse strand, counting down.
TAAATAAGATAATTATAGTATGGTAAATGCTAGGAATAAAATATCCAGGGAATAAGGTTACAGGTTAGAGAAGGAATAAGTACCTAGTTTAGACCCAGTGGACAGGTCAGCCTCTCTAAGGGTATGACATTTTATCTAAGATCTAAAAAGAAAAGCATGACCACTAGCATGACTTTTAAAGAACTAAGATTAAAAAAAAAAAAAAAAAGCCAGGCAAAGGGAGCAACAAATGTAAAGGGCCAGGGATCAGGAAAGAAATTGGTGTTTTGAGAGATCAAAAGGAGGCCAATGAGCATACTAAGAGAGACATGGGCAAGGAGTAGACGAGGTTGAGATGATACTCAGGAGTTAAGCTGGCACTAGATATCACAGGAACTTAAACAGTTACAACAGACAATGTGATTGAGTACCTAATACCCTTCAGATTTTATTCCTTGCCAATGGAACCCCAGTTTTGCTTGGATGGCAATGCATCTAGATCCAGGAAATGAATCATAATTATGTAAGCCAGTTCTGGCCAATGATACATAAGGGGAACTCACTGGAAGCTTCTGAAAAATATTTTAAAGTAATTTCACTTGAAGTAACTTCTATTTAAAGTAACAGAAGTTACTTTAAAGAAAAGCTACTAGTGAATAAACCTGTTTTTTTGTTTGTTTGTTTGTTTTTTGCCTCCTCTCCCTTCTTGCTTTAGCTGCTGTCATATTTCTCTTGTGACTTTCACTCCTAAACTCAAAAGATGTGGACACAGTGCTTCCCAACTTTTATTTGTAATTAATTATTAAGGTATAACATATAGTCATTAGAAAAGAGTCAAATAGCATAACACAGAAAAGCTAAAAGTGGAAAGTTAAGGATGCTCAGAAACTTTCCTCACAGCCTTACCCACCCAGGGGTAATCATTTAACAGCTCTTGTTTCCTCTCCAGGAATTTTCTACATGTATATACATGTACACACATGTACACACACACTTGTTTTTACACAAATTGGATCATTCTCTCTCCATATAGATATACACACACAAAACTTATTTTACAACTTTTTTAAACAACACGTTTTAGAGATATTTCTGTATCAGCATACTTATATCTATTTCACTCTTTTTAAACTGATAATATTCCATTGTATTAATAGACCATAATTTAAGTTCCTCTATTGATAGGCAATTAAAGATTGTTGTTGTTTTGCCACACACACACAAAATGCTGCAGGGAACATCTTTGTAGATAAATCACTGCTTATTGGTGCAAAAATAACTGCTGAAAAATTTCCTGGTAGTGAAGTCACTGAATCAAAGCACGTAATTCTTTGACATTGTCAAATTGCCCGCCCCTTCCAAAAGGTTATTCAAACATTTCTCCTAACAGCATTTCTTCCCATGTTGTCAACACTCGTTAATGACTAACTTCAAAAGTATGCCAATCTAATAGATTGGGGGAAAAAAAACAACAGCCTCTTGTTTTTATGAATCTCTTTAATTATGAAGACAGCAATACATGATTGTTAAACGTGAACACTTTGAAGTCAGACTCCCTGGGCTTAATCAAAGTTCTTCCCCATAATATGTGTGACTGTTCCTTATTCTAAAAATGAGGGATAAAGTGAAAACAAATCTTTAGGATTAAACGAGATTTGTAAAAATACAGGAAGCCCTCGCTGAATGTTCGCTACTGGTACTTGTCTTAATTTTTTAAATCGGTGTTTGGTGCAGTACTTAATCTTTGCCGTCCTCCTCCTAGCCAAGTTTCGTACGACTCTTGTTGCTTGCAAATCGAAATGAGAGTGAAATTGGCTTTGCTTTTCAAAATTCTCCCTTCTCCTCCCCCGATCCCGGTTCAGAAATACTGGTTTACAAATCAACGCATAGCAATGAGTTGCAGTTTTTACTCAAAAGGACAACACTTGGTCCAAGCATCACCTGACATCCAGGACGCACTATTTACAGTGCAAGGAAATTTGACTACAAGTATTAATACTACATGACCCGCAGAGCCTGTAGCGTAAGTCGGTAGAACCGTAAACCTTCAGAGAACCGAGTTTCAAAAGAAAGACTTCCATACCCATCAGCTAAATGCAAGCACCAGGTCACACCTCCCACGGCCCCGCCTTCCAAGACGGAACTGACGTCCAAAGTTGAGTCCGTCTCTTTCCGCCGTCCGCCAGTGACGCGGCCCAGGCTAGCGTGGAGCGTGCGTCGGCGTCGCAGCCAACGGAGGGATTCTGGGTAACGGCCCCGGCCCGCTGGGGGCTGGCTCCGCGCAGCGGCATTCACTCACGCCAAGGCTATTGGCAGGGGGTGTTGTAGATCCTGGGGCAGCCGGACATGGAGCAGCCATGGCCTCCGCCAGGACCTTGGAATCTCTCTCGGGCAGAGGGTGAAGCTGAGGAAGAGAGTGACTTGGACGTGTCCCCCAGTTCTCCCCACTGCCCACAACTGCCGGGTGGCGGTGCCCAGGTGAGAAGGGGCCCGCTCTCTGCGGGGGGAAGGGGAAGTACTATTGCCAGGCCCCCAGAGTCCCCTGTCTCCGCGACCCTCCTTCACCCGCGGGGACCGGGGGGCCTGATGCCATCCCACCGCTATTGTAGCATCTTCTAAGGACCTCGTAGAGGGGCTCACCATATATTTCCAACCCCTGCCTCCACGCACACTTCTCACCGTGGCTAATTCCATCTCACCCTTGGAAGACGTCTCCCCTGCTCGCCGACCCCATCCTGACAGATTGGGGGCGGCTCATGCTATAACATTGACTTTTTTTTTGTCCTCTTGTGCGTGCATTTACCCTAGTATTTTATTCTCTTGAAGACTTTAGTTATTTGTGCATAATTCATTGGGACAGTGAATGATTGTATTCAACCATTCACTGAGCTACTGGCTTAAGACTTCCGATCCCGTTTCACTAACTTGTGACACGAGCAAATTCTTTAAAACTCACTTTTGATGCTGGCGTAAATCTCTCCCATTCGCGTGACCATTTTACTCCTTACGGTTGTTTTTGTTTCACACTATTCTCCAGTGAAAACATACAGGCACACGTTTGCCTTTTCCTCTTTTCCTTCAGAATTCTTCCTCAGATTTTGATGCTGCTCGTGGTTTTCACCGCAGTATTCTTTCCTCTGAAACTTGTCTAAATGTGGTAACGCCATTTAAAAATTTTTCTGGGTCCTGTCTTAGGGAGTGCTTATGTACTCAAATCACGTTGTCCTAGTTATTCTCCTAACCCCAGTGTGCTTGGAAGTATATTTCAGGATCACAGACTAAACACTAATATGTTCACTGAAAGGTATAATGGGTGTGTGCTTTCTAGGTTTGGTGCAAAATGGGGTCCCTCAGAGCTTAACTAAATTAATAGTTTTTTCTAAACTCATCTTGATAGCTGTTAATGAATATGAGCAATTTAAATTGTTTACCAATAAGGGTAGGGTCATCAATCCTATGCCCAGCTCACGGGATTGGCTTCACACAGAGAAAAATGCTGTTTCATAACCACAGATTGTACTTCGGCCAGCCAGTCACTGGGAACATGCAAGACATTTTTTAGGAGCACAGAGTGAGAATTGATAGGTCAGTAGTCATCCACTAATAATGGATCACTGGTGTCATCTTTATATACATAATATGTTATATAACCACATAATGAATGTGCTACAGAGAAATAAAACAACAGCAGCTGCCACGTTAATTTTGGAGTCAAATGAAAAGTATAGAAGAATTTCAGTGCATTGTGGTTGAATTACAAAAATAACCTTAAGAGAGACTCAGATTTAAAAACATCTGTGTAATTTATTTTCACTTGTAGTATAGTTGGAATTATAAGCTATTTAGCTAAAAGGAATTTTAGAAGTGAATAGATTTCATTTAAAAGTGATTTCCATTTAAAAGTGATTTTCCTGAGACCAGGTAGCTAGTGAGTGGCAGAAATGAAACTAGAACTCAGGTTTGATTCCTAGTACAGTGTTTTTTCCAACTTACTGCACTGTCTATCCTGTGATGCAATGTAAAACTTGATTTGGCTGAAACTACCTAAGAATGATGTTAAAACTTGAGAATTGATTACTAATCCTAAATTAGTTTATTTGTTTATAACCTATTTATTTGTCTTGCTGGCTTTAGGATTTAAGTTGTGGATTGGGATATTTGGAAATAATGAAATGTTTAATTCAATTTGTAAACACTTTATAATTTCTATAAAAATACCTTTGGTTTAATTTTACCAAATGTGGGGAATCTAGACATCTTAATGTCATATGTGATGTATAGTTCTGAAACCCAGTTAATGTAAAGGCAGTTTGGAATTTAGAGATCCTGTTTGAGAGTTTTGTTGTTGTTGTTGTTGTTTTTAATGTAAAGTTACATTCATAAATCTTAATGCTAACAGTTCCTTTTTCAAATTTATGTTCATTAAAATTATGTTTAATATCTTTAAAACCTCCGTATGTTCATAGATAAAATAGGACTTTATTTAATCATCTCAGTTCATGTTGGATAGTTTGCTCAAATGGCCAAATGTCTGTATAGCTGGTGGAGAAGAATTTAAACATAAAATCATTTTCAGAATTTGGAGATAATATTTCTATTTGATTTGAGAAATGATTTGAGAATTAGCTCCCATATTATTTGAAAATGCAAGATCCATTTGTCCATGTATCCTTTCTTAGTATATCTTGCTCTTTTCTTACAACATACATTTTATAGCTTCATTTTTCTCCTTTTCCTGTCCCCTTAAGCATAACTAGTCTACACTTATCCTGAATTCCGTTCTAAGATAGCAAAAAATAAGTACTTTACTTCAGGGGCCCCAACCCCTGGGTCATGGACTGGTTACAGGTTGGTGGCCACACAGTCAGGAACTAGGCCACACAGGAGGAGGTGAGCAGCTGGCCAGTTAGTGAAGCTTCATCTGTATTTACAGCCACTCAGGCAGTAGTGGCCACTCAGGCTCTGCCTCCTTTCAGATCAGCCTCTGCATTAGATTTTCATAGGAGTGCCAACCCTGTTGTGAACTGTGCATGTGAGGGAATCTAGGTCGTGTGCTCCTTATGAGAATCTAAGGCCTGATGATCTGAGGTGGAGCTGAGGTGGTGATGCTGGCACTGGGAAGCTGCTACAAATACAGATGAACATGAGCAGAGAGGTGTGACTGCACAGAGACCATCATAGATCAGTTGCTTGCAGGAAAACAAGCTCAGGGCTCCCACTGATTCTGCATTGTGGTGAGTTGTATCATTATTTAATTATATATTACAATGTAATAGAAATAGAGTCCACAATAAATGTAATGCATTTGAATTATCCTGAAAGCCACCCCCACCCCTGGTTTGTGGAAAAATTGTCTTCCATGAAACTGGTCCATGGTGCCAAAAAGGTTGGGGACCGCTACTTTACTTGGTTATTTAGGGCCATGTGGTGTCTAGGCTCCAAACCTGCCAAAAGAGTAACTAAAACATCTGAATAACAACAGTGTCCTCGTTTGCCCTAATAGAAATCTAAGTTTGCCTGAAGACTTAGATAAGAAGTATGTGCCTTGCATGTTGCTTGCCTTAGAATTCTTCACTACTACTAGTCTGTTCCATGAAGTGAAGAGTCATTTATTCATCTAAGATTTATTGAATTCTAGCCCCTAAAGAAGCTGATAGCTGAGTAAGCACATAAGCACACTATTGTGTGGAAATACCTCTATAGAAGTATGCATAATTTGGGTGGAGAGGGAAGAGATAAGGGAGAACTTAGGGATGTGATGCCAGACTCTGGAATGGAGATAGGACTTTAGTGTGTGAGGAGTTTGAGAGATGTTCTGCATTGAAGGGATGGATGGAAAGAACAAGCAAACAACTAGGAGTAACTAGAACTGAGTACAGAGAGAGAATAGGGAGTGAGATCATGAGGGACAATGTCATGTGACAGATTGCACTTTATCTCAAGACTGTACGAATGATAAAATGATCAGATTTGTTTTTTGGACAGATCAAGTCTAGCAGAATGGAGAATGGTTTGAGATGAAAAAGGCTGTATTTATGTAATTAAGATGTGAAATTATAAGGGCTTGAATAGTGATGCAGATAAGGGAACAGACTGGAGTAAAATTATTCTGAGCACTTACCTGTAATTTGAAATCTACATTTTAGCTAAGAAATAAAGCATGTGCTATCAGCTTTTGTTTTACAGAGCTAAGGAATAAGGCACCCATCACAGTGTCTTATATGTAGTGGTACAGAATCACCAGGGTGTACTAGTTGGCTTTAAAAAAAATAACTGCCTATTTTGATTAGGATTAAATTAAAGGGTATCTATTTAATATAGTCAATTATAAATAGAAATTACCAATAAGAACTTCTTAGATTGCCAAGGATTGTGATGATACAGAAGGCAAATTGAATCCAAGAAATGATTACTTTTAAGTGAAACATTCTTTGCAGTGAAGAACTTAAAGAGCAAAACTCTAAAGGTCTGATTTTTCAGTATGTTGAGTGATAAGGTGATGAACTAGAGTTAAGCTTTTGTTCTCGTTATTCTGCTGTTTCAAGGTTATGAAGACTGTAAATCAAATGTTTGTTGAACACCAGCTATATGCAAGACACTGTGCTAGTTGCCAGAGTTTTTGTTGCTGTTAGTTGTTGGCGGAGGGGCACAGATTAACAATGAGGCTTAGAGTCTAGTTGATGAAACAAGGCCTATAATATAAAAATGTAACTGCATATACAGAAAGCAGGATACCTATGCACCAAAAATATTGCACAGAAATCCTTGACTGAAAGAAAATTGAACTGTGCTATATAAACATGCCTATTACCTTCACTTCTTACAAATATTATTTTTCATCCAGATGTATAGCCATGGAATTGAAATGGCTTGCCAAAAGCAGAAAGAGTTTGTGAAGAGCTCTGTGGCATGCAAATGGAATCTCGCTGAAGCTCAGCAGAAACTTGGTAGCTTAGCACTGCATAACTCTGAGTCCTTGGATCAGGAACATGCCAAAGCACAAACAGCAGTATCAGAACTGAGGCAACATGAAGAAGAATGGCGGCAGAAAGAAGAGGCTCTAGTACAAAGAGAGAGAATGTGTTTATGGAACGTGGATGCCATTAGCAAGGATGTTTTTAATAAGGTATGGTGACCTTTTATTGCACCATAATGAAAAGAAAAAATTGAAGTGTTTGTTTGCATACTTGGCAGCAAAGCAACAAAACCAGTAAACCATGTTCATCTTTGATAGTTCATTAAAAGCACTTGTTACAGAAACCTGTATCCCCAGTAGTGTTTAATGTGGGAGTCCTTAATACAAATATGAAGCTGCAGTGTGGTTCTGGAATCAGATTGCCTCAAATCTCTGCCTCTTCAGATGCTGGCTTTTATGACCTTGAGCTAGTTACTTAACATCTCTTAACCTTCAATTTCTTCAACGATATGGGATGAGTATGAAGACTAAATAACATAATTTCTTTTTTTTTTTTAATTTTTTTTTTAATATATATATATATTTTTAATATTTATTTATTTACTTATTTATTTTGACAGAGAGAGAGAGAGAGAGAGAGATACAGATACAGAGAGAGAGAGAGATACAGAGAGAGAACTGAACCGGGGGAGCTGCATATGGTTCTGCCGGGGCCGGGATTCGATCCTCAGTCCCTGGCGCTGCAAAGTGAGCGCGTAACCCACTGAGCCATCCCGGCTTCCCCAGCATAATTTCTTAAAACACATAACATGGGACATGGGCACATGGTAAAACTCAGATGTTATGATATGAGTGTTTTTTGATGTTGCTTTGCTATCAGCTTGCTATCTAACAGTTTTGTAACACTAGTATAGAGTTCCTGGACTTACTAAATAGTTTTCTCACTGTTATTTAGCAGTATGTAATTAGTAAACCTCAGGTAGTAATCTGGATTTAGTATTGTAAGCTTTATGCCAACTTAGTTTAAGAGCAGTTTTCTGTTTCTCAACTGGATTATACAGGCCTTATTTTTTGACTTTTATATCTGAAGTTGATATGGACAATGAAATTCAGTTGTTTTCAACGGTGTAAAGTAGAACTTCTCTTTGTACTGAATGTATCTCAATCTTTAAGGATAGACTGCTCATTCTTGTCTAAGTCCACATTCACTTTAAACATCGTTATTCTCAGGGGTCTCCAAACTACGGCACGTGGGCCGGATGTGGCCCGTGAGGCCCTCTCATCCGGCTCGTGGAGACCTTTTTATCTGAATTAAATAATATTAAATAAATAATTAAAAACAACATCTATGTTTTGATTCTTTTTTATTTGGACCTCAAGTGTGTAGTCGGCCCCCAAACTGCTGTTTGATAGTTAATGCGGCCCGCGGGCTGAAAAGTTTGGAGACCCCTGCCCTAGACTTCTCAATCTAGAGCTCCTTGTTTCTGTTCTGGCATCCATTCTCAACTCACCCTCTTCAGTCCTCTTAATTTCCTTCCCCTAGACCAGCTCTAGTTCTGCTACAACAATAAGTAATATCATAGGTAAATGTACACCACCGCTAGTCCTATTAGTACTTTGTTCTTGAATCCAGAAAAATGATGAGTACAATATGCTTATTGTAAAAAAGGAAAAAAAACAAAAGCATAAGTATGTAAAATAGAATTGAAAGGCTTCCTTCACTACGAGTTCTGTTTCCCAGAGATAACCACTGTTAAGCAGTGTGATGTATTTTTTCTAGACTTTTTTCTGTGCTTGTACCAATTTATATTTACATATTTTTCCTCCTTTACAACAGGATCTTTCTTTACCTGAATAATTCACTATGTCAGTATATATTGTTCAAAGGGGTGTATCTTAAGTGTTATTTTATTTCTGGTTTGTATTTATCCCCCACAACTATTCAAAAAAATTATTTTCTTCCAGAAGTGGTGATCAAAACAATGTTTGTTTTATAAGTTGATGTTTCTTAACATAGATAGTGGTCACAAGAATATGTTTTCATTTGTCTCTGCTTTTAATTGCTTTTTTTTTTTTTTAAATTAGGTTCTAACATGGCCTACATTTAAACCACAAATTAATTGGAACTATCTTTATGTTCCAGTCATTTGCTCAAAATCATACATTGATTTTGTCTGGGAGCTTGAGACTTGAGAGGACTGGTCTAGATCTGCGCTGTCCAACTTGATAGCCACTAGCCACATGTGCTATTGAGTGCATGAAATGTGGCTTAGTCCGAATTGAGATGTTCTGTAAGTGTAAAATACACACCAGATTCTGAAAACTTAATACCAAAAAAGAAATAAAATACTTCATTAGTAATTTTTTTATATTGTATACATGTTGAAATGATAATGTGTTGGGTTAAATGTTATTAATTTATCTGTTTCTTTTTGCTTTTTAATGTGGCTAATAGAAAATGTTCGGTTATATTTGTGGCTTGGATTATGTTTCTACTGGACAATGCTGGTCTAGATAGCAGAATATAGAAAGGAAAAACAATACTTTTATTTTGAAATATATAAACTTTGATGTGCTTCCTGATTGTAAACTGGCAGAGAGCTAGTTTGCAATTTTCATTTTTGGCAGTGATGGTCTCCAGGTTTAAATATGATCACAGAATGTTCTGAGAAACTGTTCTGCCAGTTTTTCTGGCCAGATACAAACTTGGTCTGTTTTATGACTTATTTAATTGAAAATAAGCACTTTCTTAATAGAAATTTGTACTTGGTTTCAGAATCATACTGGCCTTTCCTAAGAAAAGTTTATAGCTAAGGTCTATTTTAGGTTTATGTCTTATCAAAGAATTTATAGTAAATATACTTTATTCTCTGTATACTTTGAATCTTTGAGTTTATTTACACATATCTATTATTTTAAACAAAACTAATGAAATTCCAGTACAAGGAAATTTTAATTAATAGAGTTTAACAGATAAATTTAATGATACAGTATTAGTATAATACTATATGACCTTTTCATAGCATCTTTAAAAAGGATTGCTAGACATTCAGTATCTGAGAAAGAAGAGCCAATTAGATTATCAAATCTAATTTTAACTTCAACTTTTTTCATAGAGTTTTATTAATCAAGATAAAAGAAAAGAAACAGAAAATGAAGATAAATCAGAATCATTTATGCAGAAATATGAGCAAAAAATCAGACATTTTGGTAAGTCTTCTATATGTGTTTCCTTCTTTTGTAACATTCAGTATGAAAAATATGTTCAAAAAGTGGATTTACAAATGGGGTCTAAGAAGGAAATAAATGACAAACTCTTATTGTATAGCTGTTTGTGGCATAGTTGTACAGCTCTTGTTTTAGATTTTTGTGGGGAAGTCATGAAAATAAAAAAATGGATTGATAGAGTAAACCAATTTATGAAGAAAAGCAAATTTATTATTATATATTACTTCCCTTTCAGACATAGTCTTTATTTACTCTATAGCCTCTTTCCATTTCTTAACTAGTCTTTGCTTTTTGTCTCGTTCCCTCTTTGCTTCCTTGGTGTATCTGGTTATCGTATGGTTATAGGATTTGTGTTTACCACCACCACCACCACCCCAGGTTTTGGATAAAATGCTATATAATTCAGATAAATACAGTAATAGAAATATGAATACAAAAAGCTGAAAAATAGTTCTCTCTATAGGGGACAAGTGGTGAGATAGGGATTGGTGAAAGTGAAAGCTTCCCAGAGGAAGTAACACCTGAACTAGATTATGACGAACACATATAGTTTTCCATGTGGATGAGGGAGGCTAAGCAACAGCATGTGCAAAGGCAGAGTTGGAAAAAAACATGCTATGTTCTAAGATTTATAAGCTGTGTTGTTATACTACTGGCGTGAAAATGATACTGGGAGGTGTTAGGAGTTTAGGTTCAAGGCATATTTTCTTGATCCCAAGTAACATGTTAATAAACATACTTTTTAATTGTAGTATGTTAATAAGCATTTTAAATGACATTTTGGGATCTTTTTCCTATTGATGTTTTTCCCCCAGAGCATTTAGAATTACGTTCATCGTTCAGTTATGACACGACAATGGATACTACTTTAGACTTTCCCCCTATTTTATGTAATTATAAAATATTCATTTTTTTCATACTTTTCTTTTTTTAATGAAAATAAGCTGTGTATTCTGTTTTAATTAAAAAATAGTATCTGAAGAAATAAAGTTTATTCTTGTACCTACTATTATCATTCTGGTATTATTTATAGTATAAAAATAAAAGATAAACAGTCTTTTCTTGGATAGATATTAAAATCTGTAAATGAGTAGAGCCTGGGGTCATAAGGATGAAAAGCAAAATTTTTATAAATGAGTCATGTGATAATGTGAGTTGCCACTCTCACTTATAGTTCTTAACTTCCTCGGCCTATGTGTCCTATAGGAAAAGAGTACTATATACTGATTGCTCTTTCAGAGCATAGTTGCATCTGGTAGACTGGCATCCCTCAAGATGTTGTCATCAGCTGGCATACTATAAACTAGTTTCTTTGGAGTCATGGGAAACCTAGTGGGTATGAAACAGTTCCCCCACTTTTGCTATAAACTTGGTCAAAAGCAATTTTTTTGTGGGAAAATATCCCAAGCTCACAAGCTGTAGTAACCCACTTGAAGTTAAAAGTGTATACATGTTCTATAAGACATTTCACCATTCTATAAAACATGCTATTTCTGGGTAGTGATGTTTATAAGACTAGTGAATTTCATAAATCCATTGTCTTCATTTCTTTTGCTGTAAAATTAGTTTCTGGGTCAAGACATAATGTGGTAGGGAAGGTGGGATAACTCAAAAGGTTAAGCACTCGTGTTGCAGTCCCGGGGTCCTAGGATCGAGTTCTGGCCCTGGCCTGTGTGGATCCATATGCTGAACTGAGGTGTGCTTCCCATATGGGAGGCCCCCAGTTCGGTTCTTCCCAGGATGAGCTTCCTGTGCAGGAGGTCCCCATCCCAGTTTCTGCCCTATGTGGCCCCCACCCACCTGTGTGGAACGAAATCATGTGGAAAACTGGTGACGTTTAACTATGGAGACTGCTCTGGGCCCTCCCCTTCTCTCTGTCTCTCTCTGTCAAAAACAATAAAACTTAAAATACAATCAGAAAAAAGATATAACGTGGTATGGACAATAACTTGTTTAGTAAGACCACACATGTATTAAGGAGAGAAGGCAATACCGAATCTACGAGGAGCTTTTTCAAATGAGAAATCACTGGTCCTTCCAAGATGGAATGATATCAAAATAATCATTATAGTGCTATATTGATGTTTAGCACTGATTTGTGCTACTGGCAAATTAGGTGTTAAGTGGCTATCCTAGAATATTGATAGGGAGATCCCAGGCTGCTGAATATGCATTATCCCAAGTCTGTTGCCATGACCCCTTAGTTTATAAAATATTGTGCAAGCAATGAGATGGATGAGGAAAAAGGCTGACATAACACCCACAAATGATTAATAAGCAATTGTTTTGCTATTGCATGTGTGGGCTTCTAGTTTCTCATCCTATAATACTAACTAACCGGAGCCCTACTGTCTTCAAAGCCAACCAGACATGATAGCCACTCCCAGATCCACATTGTGCCCATTTTTAGTGGAAATGCACATTAACTTTTCACTTTGGAGGAGATAGCCTATTTGCTGCAGCCTGTTAGATCTCCAGAAATGTTGCTAAGATCAAGGTTCCCAGAAACTTCCAGTGTTTCATTTCCTACTTTCTGGTATATTTATATCTTGACCAAGACATCTGGGTTACCTCTATTTTTTGCTCACCAAAGTTTCCATTAGTGTGAAGTAGGCCAATTTACAATTATGTGGGATGAGATAATCAAAGTCCCTGTGGACTAAATTATGTCACAGAGTTGATAGAGACCTGAAGTGAGACAGAGAAAGTTTAATGCTGGCCTTGTTGGGTAGAAGTGAATGTTTCTGTTGTTCTATATTGTAGTAAAGGAAAAAAAATATTTTTTGACAGAATAATACCTATATTGATATACTCCTTTGAAGTAAACACATCTGGAATAGCAGCTATAATTAAAGTTTCCAGATAGAGGCTTTCCAAACTTGAATTGCATTCTAGACTCCTGGAAGACATGGGCCTGATACATGGGAGGCTGTGAGGGGCTGCAGAGGCTTCACACCAGTACTTCTCTGGGGTCTCAAGAGTACTTAACATTCTTCAGAGTTCTTCCTAACTTTCTCTTATTTGTTGGCTATCTTTCTTTTTTTTTCTTTTATAATTTATTTTACTCTTTGAGAGAAGGTGCGAGAAAGAGAGCGAAGTGGGGAGGGCCCAGAGCAGTCTCCATAGTTGCACATCATTAATTGTGACATGGCCTCATTCCACACAGGTGAATGTGGGGCCGTGTGGGGCAGGGACCAAACTGAGGGCCACCCATGTGGGAGGCGAGAACCTTTGTCACTGAGCCATCTCAGTAGTTACCAGTTGCACTGAAGTTCAACATAAGGGGTTTGCACAAGCCAAGGGTCAGGAAAACCCCAGACCTCATGATTATAAGGTAAGCACTCAAACCACTGAGCGATCCTGGCATTCCTTGGTATACATTTTTTTTTTTTTAACAGTTGACTTTAATATTTATTTATTTGTTTTTTAATTGTTTTTTGACAGAGAGAGAGAGAGAGAGAGAGATACAGAGACAGAGAGAGAACTGAACTGGGGGAGCTCCCAGTTCAGCACATGGTTCCGCACGGGCCGGGGCCAGGACTCAATCCTCGGTCCCTGGTGCTGCAAAGTAAGCGCTTAACCCACTGAGCCATCCCGGCTTCCCCGGTATACATTTTTTAAAACAAGTCAAAATAAGTATTTCTGATAAAAAAAAGCTATGGTAGGTCCAGGATATTGGAATTGATAAACATAGTGCCAGCTTCTTTCCCAGTGAACACATTAAAATTCAGCTAAATTATTGAACAACCAACCTGGAGAACCATCTGAAGTTTAGCTGATAGAAGTTTTATAACTAAGGACACAAAGAAGAGGAGGCCACATCGAGACTGGTAGGAGGGGCACAGACATGAAAGGAACCAGACCTCCGGTGGCAGTAGAGAATCAGGAGGGATATGTCAGCTATGGAGATCCCCCCAGAGGCACAAGGGACCTCAGCCTCATACCAGGCTCCTCAGCCAGAGCACTGGTACTGGGAAGAGGAGCCCCACAACTTCTGGCTTTGAAAACAGTGGGGACAGAGGCTATGGGAAACTCAGGTGTCCTCCTAAAGTGCCTGTGGAGACTCGGTCACTCGTAGGTACCCTGCTCTCTGGCAGAGGGATGATAACTCGGGGCATTGGAGGTGTACAGAGGCAGGCTGAGGTGTGTGGCTTTGGGGCGAGGGCCAGAGGACACTTGCCATTTTCCTGGGGGGGGTCCTCCTCCCATGCAGCCAGCTAGTGGGTGCCATCTTTCCTGTGTTGCACCCACCCCCCCATGCCAAAATCTGAACCTAATTGGTCAGGTGAGCTTCTCTCATTCCACCTTTTTGACTCACTGGGACCCCACCTTACTCAACTCTGCCAACACCAGAGGCACTTTCTCTGGTAAGCAGCTAGCCCTGCCCACATTGCAATCTTTCTTGGAAAACTAAGTCGAAAGGCCCCAGGCTACAGCAACTGGCATTGATGTTCTTTGAGACTTGCTTAGTAGATCCAGGCACAGCATTGGCACCAAATCAGAATCTACAGGAGCACCCAGTTCAGGTGACCAGGGTTATGGTGCCAGGGCCCCACAAAGCACCTACCACATAAGGCTACCCAGCAATACTGGGAGACGTAGCAGGTCTACCTAATACATAGAAACAAACACAGATAGGCATCCAAAATGAGGAAGCAAAGGAATATGGTTCAAATGAAAGAACAGAAAATTCCAGAACTAAACAAGAAGGAGGCAAGCAACCTATCTGATACAGAGTTCAAAATGATGGTTATAAGGATGCTCAAGGAACTTTGGGAAGACTTCATCAGAGAGATAGTAAGCATAAAGGACATAGAAGCCATAAAAATAAACAGTCAGAAATGAAGAATACAATAATTGAAATTCAGAATGCAACGGAAGGAATCACCAGTACACTGGATGGAGGAAAGGATCTAATCAGTGAATTGGAAGACAAGGTAGCAGAAAGCATCCAGTCAGAATAGAAAAAAGAATCCCCCAAAATGAGGATCATTTAAGGGGCCTCTGGGACAACATCAAGTGTAACAACATTTGCATGGTAGGAATACCAGAAGGAAAAGAGAGAAAGCAAGGAATTGAGAACCTATTTAAAGAAATAATGACTAAAAACTTCCCTAACCTGGCAAAGGAAACAGACATACAAGCCCAGGAAGAACAGAGCCTGAAACTATGTAAACCCAAATAGACCCACACCAAGACACGTTATAATTAAAAATGGGCAAGGTTAAAGACAAAGAATCCTAAAAGTAGCAAGAGAAAAGCAACTAGTAACTTATAGGAGCTTCGTTAAGACTGTCAGCTAATTTCTTAACAGAAACTTTGCAGGCTAGAAGGGAATGGCAGAAAATACTCAATGTGATGAAAAGCAAGGACCTGCAGCCAAGATTACCCAGCAAGGCTATCATTCAGAATTCAAAAACAAAGAGCTTCCCAGACAAGAAAAAAACTAAAGGAGTTCATCACCACCAAACAGTATTACAAGAGGATCTACTTTTTTTTAGCTCATCAGCTATTGTTAGTGTTAGTGTCTTTTACATACAATTCTTCCAATGTGGCCCAGGGAAGCCAAAAGGCTGGACTCTCCTGTTAACAACTTTCTACTCTTCTTGAAGAGTTCACAAGTCAATTGTAAGACTCCATATTTCTTTTTTTTTTTTAATTTTTTTTTTTTTTTTTGACAGAGAGAGAGATAGAGAGATACAGAGACAGAGAGAGAACTGAACTGGGGGAGCTCCCAGCTCAGCATATGGTTCCGCACGGGCCGGGGCCGGGATTCGATCCCTGGTCCCCAGCGCTGCAAAGTGAGCGCCTAACCCACTGAGCCATCCCGGCTTCCCCAAGACTCCATATTTCTAACATCAGTCTTTCATTCTGCATATTTCCTTCAAAATCAGCAACAGCCATTCAGTGACTTCATTCACAAGTCGGTTTGTGATTAGTCTTCTCTGGGCCAGAAGACAAGCTCATCTTTCTAAGACATGGCTCAAATGCCCCCAATTTAGGATGCTTTCCCAAGCCCTCCAGGCAGCTGACCACTGTGTCCTCCGGGCTCTCACATCAAGAGGGTCTACTTTAACGAGGGAAAAAATAAAAAATATGGGGATGCCTAGATGGCTAAACAGGTTGAGCACTGGTCTTGCAGCCCTGGGGTCCAAGGATTGAATCCTGGCCTGGGCCTGTGCAGAACCATATGCTGAACTGGGATGTGCCCCCAGTTTGGCTCTCACTGGGGAAAGCTTCTTATATGGGAGGCCCCTGGTTTGGCTCCTGCCCTGTGTGTGCTTCCCATGTGGGAGTCCCTGGCTCTCAGGGGTATGCCTCTCATGCTGAAGGCCCCCAGCCAGTACCTGCTCTGTACAGCCCAGAGCCCACCTGTGGAAATAAACTATGTATAAAACTAATGACTTGCAACTGTGGAGACTGTTCTGGGCCCTCCCCCTTCTCTCTGTTTCCCTCTCTGTCAAAAACAATAAAAATATTTAAAAATACATGGATAATAAAATGGCAGTAGCTACATATATATCAACAATTACCTTCAATTTAAATGGATTAAATGCTCCAATATAAAGACCTGGAGGATATTGTACTGAGTATTCACACAGAGGAAGACAGATGCAAGTCGCCTTTGCTTATAGGTGAAATCCAAAGAAGAAAATAAACAGCAGAACAGGAACAGATTCATAGATACAGAAAACATTTAGTTTGTTGCCAGATGGAAAGAGGGATGGGGAGGGGATGAAATGAGGAGAAAGGATTTGGTAGTTACAAAATAATAGCTATGGAGATATAGGGTATAATGTGGGAATATAGTCAATAATGTAATAACTATAGGTAGCATCAGGTGGGTACTAGCTTTGTTGGGGTGATAGGAGGAGGGTAAGAGGGATGGGTGAGAAAAGGGAAGAAATCATGAAGTACAAATTCATAGTCACAGGGATGTAAACTTCAGCATAGGGCATAGTCAGTAACATTTGTGGTAACTATATATAGTGTCAGGTGCGAACCAGATGTAGCGGGATAAGGGTTTTGTAAGTTATATAATGTCTCATCATTATGCTGTACACCAGAAACCAATATAATATTGTATGTCAAGTGTAATTGAAAAATAAAAATAAATGAGAAAAAAATAAAAAGCTATGGTCAACCTCAAGTGTTTTGTCTTGGGTATTAAATAGTTTAAAAACTTCAACATTTAATGACACCCTTTCTCATGGTCTCTACAAGTATCACTAACTCATTATCTGCCTTGCAAAAGAAACCAAAATGGATGGAATTTTGGTACCCTAGTGAGTCATAAGGGTGCCATGGAGAAAGTAAACAGAGCAGCAGCTCTCTGTGGATAGCAGATAGAGTTGAAAATATTGACTCTTCAGAAGTGTAACAGAGCTAAGGATAAACTGCTTCATCGGATTTATTTTATGGCTTGAGGTCTAAGTAGTAAGGATTATGCTTTTTAGATATGACCCCCAGAAGTTATTAGACTCTTTTAACTCCTCCTTGACATACATATTAAATGAAATTTTATGTGAGCAAAAAATACTATTTCTTTTTCAATATAACATTTGCAGGTGCAATTGCATTGCATTCACATAACTTGTAAACTTTGATTCCACATTTAGCACCTGGTACCTATAAATTGCACATACCCCAGCCATCCTTTGAATTTCATCAGTGACTCCTCTAGTTGACTATACTTCACACTTTTCATGTTGTCTTCTTTATATACAGTTTCATTATCCACAAAGTGAAGAAAATGTGCTATAGCCAAGAAACCTTTGTGAGGCATAGTTTTTTAAATTTTGGTGTCTCCAATATTGCTCTTTTTAGATTTTTGTACTTGTGACATTATGATACATAATGAAAGGTGTGCTTTCATGTTATCATTTGTTACTGGAAATTACTCCTTGTCCCTTTTTAAGTTCTGGTCCTTTATCTTTTGACTTGCACATCTATTTGTTCCCATGGTTATCATTTCAAAAAAAATCACTTTGCACTTGTTTAAATACACAAAGAGGTATAGGATTTGCTCCTACTCTTTACAAAACTAACGCATTTATACCAGCAATTTGGGTAGATAATTTCATATTTGGAATATTTTAATTTTTTTCCCAATTCCATCTTCATCTCCTGAATCACAGTCATTGCTGCTTGATATAGATACAGGTCTTTGCATGTTTATGAACATTATGTTGGATAGGGCTACCTTCACTTGAACTTGAATCTTCTGTTACACAGTTTTTCATACGAATTTGTTGAATATCAGCCTCACTGTTTTCATTCAAATACCCCATTTGGCTTTTAGTGAAGTGTCACTCGTATACATTCAAGAGACATCTTAAAGGGATTATTTCCACAGTTCACACTTTAACACTGAATATATATAATTATTTCTTGATAATATTTGCATGACAACTGCACTCAAAACAAATTGAATCTGCACACATCTCAGAAATCAGTGTTTACATTGACTTAAGAAACACATGACAAATCCGGACATCTTTGTATATCAAGGGGTTAATTATAGCTTGAGAAATAGTTTTAAGTAACTCCGTAATCATTCAGCTTCTCAGAATTTGCAATGTCCTAATCACTGTATCCAAAGTGTTGGGGGAAATAACTTTATAAAGCTTGTAAAACTCTTTGTGATAAAATGCTATTATTTTACCCTGTTTTTTTAAATGAGGAAAAAATTAATAATTTATTTTTGATTTATTCTCTTGTGTTGCTAAATGTGCATTTCTCAATAAAACCTTTGTGCTCAAATTTGTTCTTGTATTCTGATGTGGAATTTAAATACACAGAAGTTCATTTTGTGTCTAAAGGAAAGATTTACTGCCAATTGAGACAGCCTTATAAATGACCATAATTCAAAACATCCAGACTTATAGGATGAGTCTAAAGAGCCCAAAGCTGACAGTGTTATGCGTAATTTATTCAAGTGTAAAGCTCACTGGACAAAGTTAAATAAAAACTGAATACTTTGATGCCTCCATGATTATTTGGTAGTATTGACTTTTTGACTAAATAGCTTACTAATTTGGATAAAGATGAAGATAAATCTTAAATAGTATTTGGATCAGTTTGATATTTTGAAGCATAGTGGCAGCTATTTGTAAATATACATAACTATTTATTTATTTTAAAGATTTTTATTTATTTTATTTATTTATTTTTATTTGACAGAGAGAGACAGAGAGAAGGGGGAGGGCCCAGAACAGTCTCCGTAGTTGCATGTCATTGGTTTTCTACATACCGGTAGTTTCATTCCACAAGCGGGTGTGGAGGCCTCCCACGTGGGAAGCTCGCCCTGGTGAGAACTTAACTAGGGGCACACCCCAGTTCAGTATATGGGCCCACATGTGCCAGGGCAGGGATTCAATCCTCAGACCCCAGGGCTGCAAGACGAGCACTCAACCCACCAAGCCATCCCACCATCACCTATAACTAATTTTTAAATATATTTTTATTTTTGACAGAGAGAGAGAGAGAGAGAGAGAGAGCAATACAGAGACAGAGACAGGGAGAGAACTGAACTGGGGGAGCTCCCAGTTCAGCATATGGTTCCGCACGGGCCAGGGTCGGGACTCGATCACCGGTCCCCAGTGCTGCAAAGTGAGCGCTCAACCCACTGAGCCATCCCGGCTTCCCCTATAACTAATTTTTAAAAAGATTTTGTATTCTGTATATGTAAACAGTCATCATAACTACGGTAAATGGGTAACATAATTAAAATGGTTTAAGTGTAGTTTCTTGAGGTTTTGCTGTCTTTTTAACTTTCTAATAGAGCAAATTATATTCTATTAATAAATAATATCGAGCCTCTTAAAAATCATCTGTATTCACTAGAATAGCCAGCCATCTCAGTTTTCCCAGGACTTTGGGCAGTCCCCAGATGCAAGAGTTTCAGCTTTAAATCATTCACTCTACTGAAGCCTTACTAATTATCTGAAATAAAACTGAATTTTGGAAGCTATTTCTAATATACTGGGTATTGTTTTAAAAGAGTTTTATCCCTCTTCATTTACTCTTTTACATAACTTAGTGCTGTAATAATATGAATTGTCTTTAAAGATAATCATTTTTAAATACCATTTCTTTGCTTATAAGAAGTATTTGATATTCATGGTTTAATTCTTTTTTTACAGGTATGTTGAGTAGATGGGATGATAGTCAGAGATTTTTGTCTGACCATCCATACCTTGTATGTGAAGAAACTGCTAAATATCTTATTTTATGGTGTTTTCATCTGGAAGCTGAACAGGTAATTTGTGAATCCTTGAATTTCTGGGAACCTTAGTGAAATTCTGATTTACTCTTTCAATTGTTTTGTTTTTTGCATTACTTTACTTTAATGAAAGCAGGAAGATCATTAAATGGAACTATAATT
This sequence comes from Craseonycteris thonglongyai, assembly GCA_004027555.1. NCBI lineage: Eukaryota > Metazoa > Chordata > Mammalia > Chiroptera > Craseonycteridae > Craseonycteris > Craseonycteris thonglongyai. Next base: position 2,990 of record PVKE010021216.1, on the reverse strand, counting down.
TTGTTTGTTTTCAGATCTATTTGAGTTTACTATGGGAATATTTTTTAGTTGTTTCAGTTAGCATGTGGAAATTGTTTTCTAATGTGCTTTCCCTGTCCCTCCATCTCTCTTGTTCTCATATACTAAAAACCTTGTTCTTTTTTAACCTATTAGAAAAACATCTTTTCAAAATTCAAAATAGTAATCACAGTATTAAATATATTTCCAGAGGTGCTTCTTATAATTTTAATCTATTTTCAGAAAGGGGCTCTGATGGAACAAATAGCACATCAAGCTGTTGTAATGCAGTTTATTATGGAAATGGCCAAAAACTGTAATGTGGATCCAAGAGGGTGTTTTCGTCTATTTTTCCAGAAAGCCAAAGTAAGTAGCTGTTTGGCATTGTTAAATGGGAAGGTTAGGCCTTAGCTGAGACCTCTTTGGTCCTTACACATCAAAGGATGCCATTCAGCCAGGATGCCACAGGCTAAGTTCTGTACATTTTATGGTAGAAGGAAAATTACAATGCTGATTTCATGCTGGTTTAGACCTAAGGGAGCGATATAAGAAGCTGTGCTATATATAGCATGTATGTGAAATTGAGACCCATTCAAATACATATCTATATTCAAGAAAATTAGTGTCCCATCATTTATTCACTCAAATAGTAAGTACCTACTAATGCAAAAGCACAACTATTTAAGATGCTGAGGATAACTAATATTGTATGTCAACTGTAACTGGAAATTTTTTTAAAAGGTGTAAGTAAATCATTTGAAAATAATAAAAAACACTGGTAACACACAAAAAGATGCTGAGGATACAGTGTTGAATAAAACAAATATAGTATCCTTCATATATAGAACTCACAGCTTAGTGAGAAAACATACTTTTAATGGAAAAATAGGAAATAGCCTTAAAAATTCAACTGTGAGGAATGGTTTAAAAAACAAACTGTACATACAGTATTATGCAGCCATGAAAATTATATTTTGAAGAATTTTTAATCTGAGATAATACTTTACTTATAAAGTCAAAAGAAGTGCTATATATAGAGAATGATGTTGGCCAGGTTAAAGAAAAATAGGTATGTCTAGAAAGATTAAGTACCATTTTACACTAAATTAGTAATAATTTCAAAGATGTACAAGAAATAGAGCACTAAGAACTTACATTCATTACCTGTGAGAGTATAAATTGTAACAGCTACTTTGAAACATTTCCTTATAAAGTTGAACAGGTGCCAGCACCCAGAAATTCTCCTGGGTATATATCCTAGAGAACAGATTTCTCAACATGTGGTCCAGGGACACTTGAGGGTCTGTGACCCTTTCAAGAGGCCCTGAGTCAAAACTATTTTCATAAAATTTATACTAAGATGTTATTTGCCATTTTCGCTCTTATTCTAAATGAGTGTGCATTAGAAGTTGATACACAAGCAGATGTGTGAATCTAGTTATCTTCTATTAAGCCAGACTTTTCACTACATCTTTTTGTTTTAGAAATCAATATTTTTTAAATAAAAATATTATAAATGTTAACATGTAATGAGTTTGTCATTGTTATGTTTTAATTTTTAAATTTCTCCCTTTCAGTTTGTAACACAGTAAATATTAACAGATGTAGCCCACATAAATAGGAGCTCTTTAGGTTCCTCAATAATTTTCAAGAGTATGATGGAGTCCTGAGACCATAAAGTTTGAGAATTGTTGCCTTAGAGCGGGGGTGGCGAACCTATGGCACGCGCGCCCAAAGTGGCACGTGGAGCAATTATTTCGGCATGCGGAGCTGTGAATACCATTTAAAAAATTATTGTTTATGCTCTTATAGACATAAAAATAATTGATACCTCTATCTCACTTGATGGGTTGGCACACGAGTTGAACGAGTATACTCTTATTTCATAAACTTTGGCACTCAATCGCCAAAAGGTTTGCCACCCCTGCCTTAGAGGAATTCTTATAGATGTGCACTAGAAACCACAATATTCGTACGGTAGTAGAATTGTTCATAACAGCAGAAAGCTTGGGAACAACCCAAATGTCTATTAGCAGAATGAATAAATTGTGGTATATTCATTTGGTAAAATACTAACCAGCATCAGCATGGTTAAAAAAAACAAGAGTGGAAAAAAAACAAGTTAATAGATTGCTATATCTAGTACCATTTAAAAAATATTTTATGTCTTTTTATAAAGCTCAGAAACAAACAGAACTAAATACATTATTGAGGGATATATATATAAGCAGTAAAACTAAAGAGGCAAAGGAGTAATTAAGACAAAAGTCATGATAATTGCAACCTCAGAGAGAGGGAATGTTCTCAGGAGCTGATTTCTCAGGTACTAGTATGTAAACTATACTTATATGAGAGCTGTCCAGTATAACAAGAAGGGTTGCATGGCTGGATACTTTTGGACAGCCCTCGTATATTTTACATGCTGTTGCATGTATGATACATTTTAGTACACATAATTATTAATAGAAGTGAGAAGGAAATATACCAAAAGTTTAACTTATACTTAAGTGGTAGAATTATAAATTATATCCAATTTTTTGCATACTGCAATGAACATGTCCTTTTATAAATAGAGTAAAACATTGTATTTTTAAATTAACAAAATAGGGAAAGCCGGGCTAGCTCAGCGGGTTAAGTGCTCGCTTTGAAGCCCCGAGGACTGAGGATCAAATCCCAGCTCCAGTCCAGGCAGACCCACATACTGAACTGGGGTGTGCTTCCCGAATGCGGTGAGGCCCCCAGTTCAGTTCAAAAAAATAATAATAATAAATAAATAAAAATTAACAAAACAATTTACATATATCTGGGATGGAGTAAATCCTAACTTAACTGTTATAAACTAATTCTGAAGTGTAACCTAAATAGGAAATTTTTCCCGAACAGTAAAGTCTTACCGTATTTTCCAGCGTATAAGACGACCGGGCGTATAAGACGACCCCCTAATTTTACAGTTAAAACATAGGTTTAGGCCTATATTCGCTGTATAAGACGAC
>PVKE010021215.1:0-26748 GCA_004027555.1 Craseonycteris thonglongyai | reverse complement strand
GGGGGAGGGAGAGTTGTGTGGGGAGGGGGGAGTGGGCACCAGATATATCGGGTTGGAGGGGGACCTGATTCTGGGAGCTGGGCACATAATGCGATGCATGGATGATGTGATGTGGAGTTGTCCATTGGGACACTGATTGTTACCAACCAATGTCACCCCATTAAATTTAACAATAAAATATAATAATATTAAAAAAAAAAAAAATACAGTAGCTTCTCCATTAACCAGAACTCAAGTAACTGGCACAAATTTTGGGCCAGTTTCTTGAGAGTTTTGCTGATTGCTTGAGAGTGTCGGTTGCTTGCGTTCTGGTTATGGAGAGTCTACTTACATTTAACCAGCATCTATCAATCTCCATGGGTGCTGGTTAACTGTACTTTACTTTTGTTGATTTCTTTGATTCCCATAACCCTAAAAGGTAGGCAATATTATCCTCATTTAATGGACAAGTAAGTTGGGATTCAGAGAGGTTAAGTAACCAGCCTAAGGTTACACGGGCCTGGGATTTGACTTACATAGGTCTCAGTTCAAAGCTACCTCTGCCTTCTTGCCCTACTGAAAAGAAGGACCTAAGGTGAGCATTTTAACATCAAATTATGACATGTTAAGTCATGTTATTATGTTAAAGTGATGATGTAAGACAAAAGAAGTGACTCCTTGAGCCTCATGGAAATTTCTCCGGGACCCCATTACAGATTGTGCTGTCACATTCTACCAGGCTCTGCATATAAGCATCTCCTTGGATTTTTCTTATCCTGACTTCTCCTTAAAAGAGGGATGCTTTTAGAATCACTTTCGATTATTCCCTTGTTTGTTTAGCTATTTCTTGATTATTCTCAACCAGAAAATGACAATTATTAGCGTAACAGGTCCCTTAGAATCTGACCCACTCCTTCCATCCCCTCTCTAGCTCCTAACCTGGAGTACATCATTGTTTTTTCAAGACCATATCTTCCCATTTAATTGCCTTAGAAGTTTTCTTTTAAAAAGGAGAAAATAGCTTAAAAGCTTTACCCACCTACAGCAGGCCTTTCCTCTGTTGTGTTCTCACCTTTATGAAAACTCTTATCACCTCACAGCGTATTAGGAACTCACCAACTGAACCCTGAGTTTCTCCAGGTAATAACTGTGTCATGTCCATTGAGATAATTCTAGCACCTGAGAACAGGCACACACTAGGCACTTGATAAATGCTCACAAGATAAAACAATGAAAGAATGATTGACTATTCTGGAACTGAGGGCACTAACGTTCCTAGCAGGCACAATTTCAACATTCCCCCTAAGCTATTTCATTCAAGTAGCTCAATACCTAGCATCACAGAATATCAACTCTGGAAGGTTCCTGAAATCACCTCTTCCAACACTTTCATTTTACAGATAAGGAACTAAGGTTTGCAGAGAAGAAACTTGCCCAAGATCGCTTCTGTATTATCGCCCTTACTCCAAAATCACTCTTGGTTGCAGGTGATTCATTCTTCTAACTTTGAGCTCAAATGTAATCCCAAGACATTGTTCTTAAATTAAAATTAATGACTGATCTACAAAGAAGCTTATTAGTGTCACAATTACCCAAGGGACTTTTAGAGACACTCTGGCGGCTGGAGGGAGGCAGAAGCAATGAGGTCATCATGGTGTCTGTATTTATCAATGGGGATCTTAGTCCTTTCCCTCCATGAAGACTCTCTGCATTTAATGAGGAATTTAAAAAGCTTGTGGTTTGCAATAAGATCCATCACTGTGGCTTCAGTTGAGCCTATTGTTCCTTGCTGCTCACTGCAAGTACAAAGTGAAACTCAAATAAACGTGGGATGATATTGAATAAATATACATACAGTGTAGGTAACATACAATTAGGCCAATCATAGATCGTGCAACTAATACTCAATGACGTGTTGTATCCAAGAACTTGGCAAAGTCTCACCCCTAAAAGTTATTATGTTGCTGAATTCTTTACAAAGAGGTTTTATCTAAAAGCACTTACACTTATATTTTTTAAAAAGCTTAATTCTCCTGCTTATCAAACAAGGAGGAGCCAGATGTCACTGACTTGTCCATGGCTATTTGGCTGTTGCTGTTCTCTTTAGAAAGCAAGGGTTTTCAGAACAGGAATCATCTCTTTTCATTTTGTATCCCCAGTGCCTCAAACATAGTAGGAGCTCAATAAACATTTGGTGAAATAATAACTCAACAAATAAAAGAATGAGTTTTTTGCCTATCTAATCATGAAGATTAGGTTTAGCTGTACATAACTGAAAACCAAAATAAAAGGTTCAAAATAAGAGACTTCTCGTTACACAAAAGAGAGGTAAGAAAATCAGACTAATATGAGAGTCCCCCAGTTACCATAGACTCAGGCTCATTTGATCTTTTTGCCACCTCCTTCTATACTCAAGGCTGCCTCCAGATCATAGGTGACTGTCATAGCACCAGTCATTAAGTCCATGATGAAGGCAGGAAGAAGGGAGAAAATGCAACCTACCTAGTCAATTAGATTTCTTTTTGTCTTTTTAACTTAAGTATTTTTTAATCTCTTTTTTTATTGTGGTAAGATATAGAGACAGCTGATAGAGAGATAGGCATAGAGATAGCGATCTTATTTACTATTTTAACATATATATGTCAGTGATGTTAAATACATTCATAATGTTATGTGACCATCACCCCATCCATCCATTTCTAGAACTCTCTTGATCTTGTAAAACTGAATCTCTGTACTAGTTCAATCCAGACTCTCCATTTCCCCTCTTCCCCTTGTTCCTGGCAACCACCATTCTACCTTCTTTATGAATTTGACTACTCTAGGTACCTCACTTTCCATAATGTCCTCAAGGACAATCCACGTTGTAGCATGTGTCAGAATTTCCTTCCTTTTTAAGGTTGAATTATACTCCATTGTATGTACATATCATATTTGGTTCCTCATTCATGTCAGTGGACATTTGGATTGTTTCCACTTTGGGCTTTTCTGAATAATGCTGCGATGAGCACAGGTGTATCAAGTAGATCTCTTTTTAAAAGGTTGGTAGGACATCCCATCTGACTTCCACTTATTTTTCACTGGCTACCCTTAGCTACAAGGGAGTATGGGGAAAGTAGCCTTTTACGTGGACACATATGTCACCCCAAATATTACATTTTCCAAATAAAAGAGAGAATATTGGGTAGGCAACCAGCAGATCATGCCTCTGTGCTATAAAGCGTAATGTCATCAAAATGCCCTATTTCTCCAAAATAATTCCATCTGCTACCATGTCTGAGCATTCCTCCAGGACAGTTTGACTGTGGGTTAAAGGACTACGTCTCCAGAAATCCCCTTCCCACAAAAGACTGACATGTTCAGGCCTGAATAATAATTCTGCTGTCTTGCTTTCAGAGCATTTTCACATATCTAGGCCCACAGTGCAATGACCGGCTTAACATCCCCACACGGAAATTTGCTGGCATCTTAACTCCACAGATCAGAAAGGGTAATTGCACTCCCATTACTCCCCATCCACCAAGCAGCTCCTCCTGCGACTTCCTCTTTCAGCTCCAACAGGTTTTCTTTCTGTAACCTTAAAGAGTCTGGAATATGGTCATTTGTATGGTGAAGTGCCTGAAGGAAAGGTTCGGACTGCAACCCTTTTCAGATGTCTTTGTCCACAGAAAGCTTTTCTTCTTTTATGAAATAACTCGGGATAAGTGTGCTGAACAACATACTGTGGGAAAAAGCCTTGAAAAACCTGTAAACTCATCAACATCTTCAGGTCTCTCTTACCTTTGCCGCTTTCCAAGTCATCTTAATTCTGCCCCAAAAGTTTCCTCTCTCTCCTTTCCTTCCCTTCTCTCCCATCATGTTAATTAGGCGAACACCTGTGTGGAATGAAACCATGTCCAAAACTGACTACATACAACTACGGAGACTGCTTTGGGCCCTCCCCATTCTCTCTATTTCTCTCTGTCTCTCTTTGTCTCTGTCAAAAAACGATAAAATAAATCTTTAAAAAAATTAATTAGACAAGGACATCATTAGACTGAAGTGATTTTAATACATGAGCAGCTACGACATAAGCAAACCAAAACCTGAGCCTGCAAATGCCTCAAATTTACAAAATCAAAACCTAAGGACAACCAATCATAAACAGCCAACTAGGCTTCTCCAAATAAGGAAAACACTCAGTTAAAGCCAATCAAATAATTTTTCTTTTTTTTTTTTAAGATTTATTTTTATTGTTTTTTGACAGAGAGAGAAAGAGACAGACAGAGAGAGACAGAGAGAAGGGGGAGGGCCCAGAGCAGTCTCCATAGTTGACAGCATTAGTTTTCCATATAGTTTCACTCCACAGGTGGGCACGGGGCTGCGCAGGGCAGGAACTGGGCCAGGAGCCTCCCGCATAGGCCCCAGCAAGAACTGAACTGGGGGCACACCCCAGTTCAGCATGTGGGTCCACATGGGCCAGAGCCAGGATTTGATCCTCGGTCCTCGGGGCTACAAAGTGAGCTCTTAACCCGCTGAGCCATCCCAGCTTCCCCCAAATGATTTTCTTGCTTTGTTTCCTTCCACCTTTTCTCCATAAAAGTCTTCTCCCCCCACCCCCTCTGCCAAGTGCTTCTAATCACTTTTGATTTGTCACTGCTGGCCTCAACTTGATTTTTGCTCAAATAAACTCTTAATTATTTTAATATGCCTCAGTATCTTTTAACACCCCCTTCCACCTCTAAGACCACCATTCTGAGAAGGAGGTGGGGCCTCAAAGAAAACCATTAACTGCCAGTAGAAGACCAAAGACTAAATCAAGATGAGATAAGGAAACCAGCCAGAACTGGCCAAGACCAAGATGGTCATAAGACTCACCTCCAAGTAACCTCCAGACACATTAGACATCTTTGCAACACATCTCCATGCTAAATGACACTCCCACCAGCACCCTAACACCTCCAGAGAGGACCATATAAGGACAAAAAGGGGGTGTGTCTCAAATCTCCCAACAAGCCCACCCCTTCCGGGAACTAATAAGAATATCTCTCTCCCTATTTCCATATTTAAAATCTTAACTAATAAAACCCACAGCTGAAGGAGAATGAGGCTGTCTCTTGCTTAAGAGCAGCCTCTACTTTGCCTGTGGAGTAGATCACCTTAAAATAAACTTCTTTTGTTCTTTGGTCTGGCTCACTTGAATTCTTTCTCTCGGGAAGGCAAGACCACTCTTTCCCGCAGCAATTCCACCTTTCTCAGTATGACTTCCCCCCTTGAGCTAGGGCATTTGCTGTATTCATTTATTCCTCTAACTGCGGGCCAGTGAGCAAAGGAGCGGTGGTGGTCCCATTCTTCCTACTTCATGTTGCTTTTCGCCCAGTGGACATGGAGAGGCATACACCAAATAATCACAAAGTAAGAGTAAAATGGCCAGTGTGGTGGGCACTGCAAAGGACAGGAGCATGATGCTGTGTCACTCTCTGGGAAGATCCCAGAGGAGCAATGTTTGAATGGAAAGAGATGCTGCTTGCACAGGAATCAACTAGAGGGGAAGAAATTGTCCAGCAGATGGAGGGGAACCTCCTGGACAAGGCAGAGCTGTGGCAGAAGGCCTCCTGGTGAGGCAGTCTGGACCAAGACGCAGCAACCACAGCACACAATGAACGGCTGTGGTGGAGGTGAGCCAAAGGGGGCAAAAGCAGAAGGTGGGGCCTGGAAGAACTCATTAAGCATTTTTGTCTGTTGTCCTGAAGCCTAGGGGTGATCTATCACAGTTTTCGTCTTGAAAAGATAGCCTCGTCTACAGTGTGGAGGGTATACTGCAGAGAGGTGAGGGTGGGTGTGCACACAGAGAGATAGAGGTGATTGTGATTAGCCACGTGAACAATGGTGGTGGTGACTTGAACCAGAGTGGCTAGGATGGCTATGAAGAAATGTGGACAGTTTAAGTGGTATTTAAGGGGTAGAATCAACAGAACATTGTACTGGATTATATTAGGTTATCCATGGATTAGTCTCATTCCTTGATGACAAAAAAAAAAAAACTGTGTCTTACTTATTTCTTGGCTCCTCGTACCTAACTATAGACCTTGCATTTTAGATTTGCATTGAATGTTTGTAGACAGAGAGCAAAGCTGGAGTAAATCCAAATAAGTGTATTCTGATACAAAGAAGGGGCAAGTCCCATCTTATTGCGCAGCTCCTGAGGCAAGCAAACTGAGTTGGGCACCACCGAGGAACATGCCCGGGCCCAGCATGGAGACGTAAAAGGAAACTATCTCTCCCCAGCCTTCATCTGATGGTGCAGACAGAACAACTCTGTGGCAGAATGTGATTGTATGATCAGTTCCCTAATGGATTAGGAAGATAGATGGATCCCTGTTCAGTCATACAGATCCACCTTTGGAAGGGAGAGAGATTTGAGGGTCTTCTTTCGAATCACATTTTACAACAAAGAGCAGTTGCTGGGTCACTTCGATCCCTATCACAATTAGTGCTCTGATATGTCAGTGGCAATGCCTAAAAAATTGGAAAAAATAAACAAATGAACCCACAAACAATGGTCTAAAGTGCTTTTTGATTAATTGCTGTAGTTCAGAACCCTCAATATGGACCACAAAAAATAGTCATTATGATCTTATAAAGACTAGAAGTAAAAATTCATTTTTACCCCACACCTAAACAGAGTGAACTTCTATTAGATATACTGAAAAAAGCTCTAGACTCAAGGGTCAAACGTTAACCTTTTTTTTTCAGTGCTGAAGAAATTCTAGGCCCGGAAACAAAGCCCCCTTGTCCTCACCTGTCTCCCCTTCCTTCTAAGAAACATCAGTGTTCTCCCCACATCTGTTCCACTGACCCCTCACCATAATCACAGCCCAACCTGAAAATTGTCCAGAGCTCAATGGCTTTCACAGAAGTAACAGGCTCAGAAACAGAAAAATGTTTTTCTTTGAAACACAACAATACTGTCAACATCTATGATGCTTTGTAAGTGATTAGACAGTGCAGGAACAGGAAGGTTTGAGGAAATTGCAAGATAGTAACTGATCATCAGATAACAAAAGGAAAAGAGGATGCCTGAGGGGAATTTCTAAAGCACAGCTTTTTTTTTTTGTCTCTTGTTCTGCATTTTCATTAGTTGCTGTCTGGCTCTGAAAAAGGTCATGGACCTAATTATACCTGTGGACACCACATAATAGAGGCATGAACATGGTGCCCAATGACCCACCAAAGAGCCCCTCTCCTCAGCCTTAAAGTTCCCAAACCAGTCAAATCAAAAAGTCAGTGAAATTTAGATGACATTAGGAATTATTGGGATGTTTTAGGTATGATAATCATATTGCTGGTATGTTTCAGAAAGAGAGAGGGCCCGTAGCTCTAAGAGATACACATTTTTTGAAGTCTTTACAAATGAAAACATATGATGTCTGGGATCTTCATCAAGATGATGGTGTTGGGGGCAGGAGAGAGGGGTAGGGAATAAATGAAGTACAATCAGCCTTGTATTCGTAATTGGTCAATGGGAGAATGGAGGTCCATATACAATGCTCTCCTTGTGTGTGAGCGCTTGAAATTTTCCGTGATAAAAAATTTCTAAAACACCACAGGCCACCTTCTTTTTCAGAGATTCCTAAGAAAACCAGGCTTTTGACACCCAGAAACCCCTGCCTTGAGGCCAGGCAACCAATACAAGCATGTTGGTGTTATCACACGCTCTTTGTATTTCTAAAACACTAAATGTTGAACTCTGTCTCCAGAGGAAAAGGAAGCTAAGAATGAGGTAGAAACCCTCTCTCACTTCATAAAAATATTAGTCACATCAACATTTTTCCACACTTCTAATCACATGTGCCCCATGGCCACCATATGTTAGACAACTGATGACTTTCAGAAGAATTTTTTAAATATTACTACTGTTATCATCAGGCGCAAGGCCCTGTGGGGAATGTGCTCTAACTAAGAACAACCTGAGATTTGGTTATAAATTCTGTGTTCAAAATAATCTCCTCAAGAATGCTGAGATAGCTCAACAGGTTAAGCGCTTGCCTTACAACTGTGAGGTCCAGGGATCGAATCCCAGCCGCAACCCGTGCCAACCCACATGCTAAACTGCAGCACAACTGGTAACCACCAGGATGGCGCAACTGGTAACCACTAGGATGGCCGTGAAGGTTCTCACTTCCCATGAGGGAGGCCCCCAGTTCCGTTTTACCCTGCACGGCCCCACACCCATCTTTGTGGAATGAAACGATGTCAAAAAACTAATGATGTACAACTATGGAGACTGCTCTGGGCCCTCCTCCTTCCCTCTGTCTCTGTCTCTGTCTCTCTCATGCCTTTTCTCAAAAACAATAAAATACATCTTAAAAAAAAAAAAAAAAGTCTCTTCAGAAGCCGCATCCACAGTCTCCCTAGAAAACTTGCCCCGTCTGGGGTTTAAGGACTTCTCTGCTCAGGAATCTGGCCCTTGGGTTCCCCTTAGGCGGCCCACTTCTGCCCCTTCTGTCTCCTTTCACAGCGGGAAGGTGAAATTGCTCTTCTGGGATTTTTCTCCCATTCTCCTGGTTTCTCCATCCTGTCCAGAGCAGCACAATGTCCTTTAGAGTCTCCTGCTCCAGCCACTATTCAAGTAGAGCACGTGTCCCCTGTGAACTCAGGTGTTCTTGTCAATCAAATCAAACAAGATCAGAAAGTAGCACCGTACCTAGCAACTTCTGTGTGCCCAGAACTATCCTGCGTCTTTTCAAAAAGAAGGAAAGAGAGATAATGAGAGAGACATAGACAGACAAAGAGAGGGGGAAAAAGAGGGAAGGAGGAATGGCCGGGCAAGGCAGAGAAAGGAAGGGAAGAAAGAACAGAGGGAGGGAAAAGAAGGAGGAAAGGAAGAAAGAAAAAAAATGGCTTCCTAAGTAACTATATCTTTCATAACTTTCAGACACGAGAATATGTTTTTCCAGAAAGTAGTTTCCTCAGATTCACTGATATAGACCATCAAGAGAGAAAGAGCTAAGCCTGATCTTTGAAATGTGTCTTTTGCCTTTTTTCATCTTCAGCTATCTTGGGTTCAGAGGCTATTTCTGTAAGCGGCCTCATCTGCACCTGCAGCATTTGGAGAATGCAGCATCCATGCTTCATGATTCCACGGACTCAACAGATGACTAGATAGTTTTAAAAGCCCTTTGTATCAGCACAGATCATTTGTCTATATCAGAATCAAAAGGAAGCTAAGCAGCCACCTCAGATGAGCCTAGAATGTTCTCTCCAATGGACTGGACACCGTGATTTGTTAAGAAAAAATGAACAATATCTGGGAAAGTTCTTACTGAATAATGGGTCCAGATGTAGGCTTGAAAAATGTCCCTTGTACTTGTTTCATTTTAAAGTGTGTGGTTAAGAGACTTTGGCACGATTGATTTGTTGGTTGAGCATGTGGTAGAATAGAGGGAAGGGGGAAGAAATTATATGACCATTTAAAATGTAACAGATTTTGTTTGGCACTCCTGGGTGGGAACTTGAAATCAAATACAGTAGCAAAGTCATCTGTCACAGGCAACATGCTCTGATGTCCAAGAAACATCCTTAAAATGTTATAAGTCATCAAAGTAAGAAATAAATGACATTTTCATTTCTTCTGTTCTTCATCTCTTGGGGCTGTAAGATACGAGGAATGAGATCTTGGATTGCAAATCCTGGTGACTGGCTGTTAAACCTGAGACAAGGTCCATCGGTTAGTTCGCATGCTCAGCATTGTTCATTTTCAGCTCTCTCTTCCCACCCCTCTCAGCTCCCACACTACCCCCACCCCCACCCCTCAGGCTTAGTATTCACCTTCATTTATCTTGCTATAGATGACATAATGGGAAATTGTCAAGGCTTGAAGGAATGGCAAAGAAATGGTCAGCTGAAAGATTCAACATGGTACTGCCCACTTTTTGGAACTTGTGATAAAACCAAATGACAAATGAGGGAGAAAGGAAGAAATTGAATTAAACCAAGAAGCTTCTTTCTTATATTGAAAAACTATCCATATTTTTATCAAATGTGACTCAACATTGGCAGATCTTTAACCCTGCAGACACTGTGGCTTATCTGAGAGATACAAACCCTTTTTTTTCCCTGTAATGTTTTTGACCACAACCTCTGCTTAATAACCTGATAGCTCAACTAAGAAGATAAATTCCAGCCTATGTCTATCTGTTTCCTACACCTAAAAAGTCAAGATTATGAAGGCTTACCTTGATCACAGAACGAAAATAAAGAAGTTGTTTTATTCTGCATAATAGCAACATAAATGTGTGTGTTGGGTGGGGGATGGGGGTGGGGTATGTAAGAAGAGGATGAAGAAGTTGGGTCCCCCTGACCAGACACTGGGTTTTTCCATTATGAGCATCTGGATTCTTTCTCCGGCTACATGGGTCTCTGCTCCACTCAGTCCTGGGCACAGTCAGGCCTGGGACTCAAGAGGGGCTGTGGCAAGAGAGGAACAGCTTCTTCCTGCCACAGTGTCAGAGGGCACACTGCCATTATACCGCCCCACGGGCACCAGGAAGATCTGGCTGCCTCCATCTGAAAACCTCTTTCTGCAGAAGGAAAAAAAAAAAGTTATTTCAGTCTAGAAACTGACATGTTGATTTACATCAGTTCTGGCAGGAATCCGGCAGGAAAGTAAGTTTTTACAAATGAGCAGTGGGTGCTGTGGCCCTTAAAATGGCCTGGAGCCATCAGTCATTCACAACCTTTGTGTCTAAATGTGGCATCTGCATGCACAGGAGCCTTGCAGAAATTTTATTTTTACTTGTGATGATTCAGGTCCTCTGAGAATAATAGCCAGCAGTCAAAAGGAGTCAAAATAGTGGGTGAAAAGAAATGGAAATAAATCCAAATACATGTGAAACTGAAGCACAAGCTGGTGGATGAATGTGAAGCCACTTTCCAAGTCCAGTCCATAGAATCAAAGTGGACAACAGCCCCCCAAAGAAGCAGAGAATCCCCCAGGACGATTTACAAGCCATTCTCGTCAAGACCAGGAAGGCTCCAGCTACAAGTCCTCCTATGTCCGGTTAAAGAGAAAAAAGCACATTTACATCCCATTCTTCCTCTCTCTCTGCTCTGGATGCTCACCATGTCATATTCACCAAGAGCACAAGAGGTTATCCAGCAATCCAAAACTCTGGCTTATTACTTTGAGATAAACCTAATAGCCAAGATGACCGAATTTCTCATGTCAAACTCTTAGAACCTTTTGTTCCCAGCAGAAAAAATAAAAATAATAGCAAAATCTTCCTTGCTGAGTATAATCATTGCCAAGAGAATTAGACTTGAGGAATATTTTTATCAAGATATTACAACTTGAGAAGTCACCTTTTTTTCTTTTAAAGGAATTCATCTGCTATTTGGACCAGAACTGGTTTCTCCTTCTTTTGAGTTTTATAGCCCTAGTCTAGAACTGTGGTTAGTATACCCCAGATCAACAAGCTGAGAAAAGAGTCAGGGATTTGGGGCAGAGAATCAATCAATGTGGGCACAATAATTCTCTCTCAGAAGATAAAGTGAGGCAACAGGGTACAGAAGTATAATCATGATCATTGTTAAGAGTTATGCACTCCATATAAATCCAGGCTCCACCACTTACCAGCTGGTGACCTTAATCTAGCTATATATCCTCTCTGAGCATAAGTTTCTTTATCTATAAAATGGGGTAATAAGGTTGCTGGGAGGTGTACATGAGCTATAAAACAATACACAGTGCCTGGCCCACTGTATGTGTTCAATACGTGTGAGCTAATATAGCCTTGATCATTTACCGTCTTGATTTTGCCATTTTCACTTTATATATTCTCCAGCTTGTTTGGGATTCCTATCTATTATGCCATGATCCCTCAATTAAAAAAAAATGGGTCCCACTCACCCACTACACTGTCCAAAATTTTCTTCTCAAAGATAAAAATAATTTCAATTGGAAAAGGGAAGAGAAGGGGCATTCCTCAGCGCAGTATTTCTTTTTTCCAGCCGACAACAGTGTTACTCACTTATAGGTGTATGTGGGATGTCTCACCCAGGGGCCTGGAAGCCATAGGAAATTGTCCTCTGAGTAGGGTCCCCATGCTTCCTGGGAGCCATGGAGCGCAACCCTGCTCACCATCACCCAACCCTGATTAGCTCCTAAGACTGTACCTCACCTGGCCCCACTGTCGCTTGGTCTCAGCCCTCTGTGCCCACCCAGAATGGAGAGAGCAAAACATTCTCTGGCTTTCTTCAAAGCCAGGGGTATTTTTTTAAAGGAGCTTTGTTTCCATAGGAACTATTCACATGGGTGTCTCTGTATATTGTTTGGTGTCCGTACTATTGAGTGTCCAGACCCTGTAACCCACATGCTCTTGGGATAAAATTATTTTGAGTAATGATGTATTTTTCGGGTGCAGATGAGCACATGTATGGCCCTGAAGAGGATTCAGAGGGAATGATTATGAAAACAGAAACAGAAACCAGAATCTCTTCAACCATAAACAAAATAGTCATCGCTACATCAAACATGTACCTTATTACTACCTTTCTCTTGGTCCCATAAAATAAAAATTTTCATACTCTTCTATCCAAAAACTCCACTTACAAATTTGGCATGTATACGAGTAAGGATATTCATTGTAGTATTATTTCTAATGATAAGAAATTGGAAGAAGTCTGAGTAAATTGTAATAAACAATTACACACCATATTTTAGAATACCATCCAGTAGTTTAAAAAAATGATACAGAGCTTCATGTAGTGACTTGAAAAGATGTCGAAAACATATAAGGGCGGGAAGCAAGTTACTGAGCAAATATAACCTATCTGTGTTCAAATATGTATACACATACACCAAACTAAAACAAAAAATATTTTTTCTTTTTTTTTTTTAAGATTTATTTTTATTGTTTTTGACAGAGAAAGAGAGAGAGGGAGAGAGACAGAGAAGGGGAAGGGCCCAGAGCAGTCTCCACAGTTGTACGTCATTAGTTTTCGATATAGTTTCATTCCACAGGTGGGCGTGGGGCTGCACAGGGCAGGAACTGGGTCCGGGGCCTCCCACATGGGAAGCTCACTCCAGCGAGAACCGAACTGGGGGTACACCCCAGTTCAGCATATGGGTCTGCACAGGCCGGGACCAGGGTATGATCCTTGGAGTCTGGGGCTATAAGACGAGTACTCAACCCGCTGAGCCATCCTGGCATCCCCCAAATATATTTTTCCATATGCATATGTATACATATAAATGGAAACGCATAGAGAAAAGGGGGACAAGGGTTTAATTCTTGGAGAGATGGAAAATGGCACAGTTTGGCAAAAGGGCTTTGATTTTCCTGAATTATTTGACTTTTACATAAGAACATATTAAAATATGGATTTTTAAAGAAGTTATTAAGAAATTTAATAAAATATGTTACCTCAATTGGATGAACATGGAGTATATGGCCACAATGTCATTTACTGTGCGGGAACTCTCTTGGCATTTATCAGCCCTTTCAACAACCAAGAAACCATTTTGTTTGGCATAGAAGAAAAGCCTGAGGCAAAGATTTAAGGGAATCAGGACCACGTATTTTAAGGAAATCAGATTTAACCATCTGGTCAAATTATAGATAACCATCACCTGTTGAAAGCCACAAATCATTTACTGAATTTGAAGCCACTGACCATGCAGGAAAAGATTATTTTGTCAAGCCCATCGGTGATTCAGCCCCCCTCGCTGCTCTCCCACCAACGGTGCCTGTACCGAACGATTTTCCTGTTCTCTCACGTTTAGAAAGTGGAAGCAAGGAGCATAAGTCACATCTCACACAGCAGGAGAGCCAACATGCAGTAAAGAAGATGAACAATTCGCATAAGATTTTCATACACTCTGAACTCTTCATTCAATAGCCTATTGTGGCATACAATAAAAGGAAGATTGAAGCTGTAAACACAGAGCTAAGTATCTCAGGATTATAATGTTTATATTGATTACCCTAGTTTTCAGCCATTCAGCTGCAAAATCTCATATTTTTTCAAAGATAACTCTTCTTGATAGATAAAATGTTAAAGAGACAATCTGTGTCAAGTTCACACTAAAATTTGAAAGGTATAAATTTAAGCCTTGCCACCCCCTCCAAAGAAAGAAAGGAAGCAGGAAGTGAAAAAGCATCAGTTCCATGGTGAGTAGCATACTTTGGAAGCTCATTAACCCAAGATGTCAAGAAGAGTCTGAATAAATTCTAAGAACACAGTGGGGTACAATGCTTTTATTATTTCCAAGGCATTTTTACATCTTTTGTTGTTGACACAACAAGCCTATGAGACAGGCAAGCAGATAATAGTGTCCCCATTGCATGGATGCAGAAATTGTGATAGATTTAAGAGTTCAATATCCTATGGCTATGTATTGACAGGGCTAGAATTAGAATCCAAGTATGTTCACTCCTAATCAAGGTCTTCAAAACTGCCTAAGTAAAATATCCATTTTCCTAATTAGAAAAGGATACTAATTTCCTAAAAATGACATAACTGGGGGAAGCCAGGATGGCTCAGTGGGCTAAGTGCTTGCTTTGCTACCCCAGGGACTGAGGATCGAATCCCGGCTCCGGCCCTTGCGCTGAACTGGGGAGTGCTCCCAGTTCGGTTCTCACCAGGGTGAGACCCCGGCCCAGTTCCTGCCCTGTGCAGCCCCGCCCACCTGTGGAATGAAACTATGTGGAAAAACCGATGATGTGCAACTATGGAGACTGCTCTAGGCCCTCCCCCTTCTCTCTGTCTCTGTATCTCTCTCTCTCTCTCTGTCAAAAACAATAAAAATAAATCTTTAAAAATGACATAACTGATCATTTAGTCAAGTTCTGTAGAAATGACCTTAAGCTCCCCTTAAAGAGGAATGGACCAATTGCCCAAGTGTGGACCATGCTCTTGTTTTGCAGGCCTGGCCGGTGCTGCAGTTTCACATTGTTTCAATTGGTTCCAGCAAACAACTGTTATAGCCTGTGATGTTTACATGCAAATCATTTCAAGGTCAGGACATGTGGGCACCAGAAGCACATAAGTGGGTCCCGCCTGCTTTCTTATGGAAAGACCCATGTGCTGCCCACAGTGCTCCGCGAAGTCTCAGACGACCTTACTGATTCGTCTTTCAAACTTTTCCAAGATGACAATCCATATTCCTATTAATCATGCTTACCCAAGTCTCCAGGACTGTAGAACTGTGAGCTTCCTGGCTTTGGAGAGCACTATAGTTATCTAATGACATTGCCCTTCCTACTATTCAGCCCAAGCTCTCCTCCCCTGGAGAGATGACTCGCACAAATGATTCGAGGCTGTTATTGCAGGATCAATGACCTGAAGACATGGCAGTACAACTGCCCTGGAGAATTAGATTCAAGAGACTTCAAGCTTCCCAGGAATCTGAAAGAAATGGCATTTAGGTTTTCATGGCCCAGTAGAGCCGGTTAAAAGGTCAGAAATAAAAGGTTATTGACCTGGGAAATTTTCTTGAGGGGAGGAGGGTACCACAATTGCAGCCCCTGGGTCCTTCCAACTCAGGGATCATAAAGGAGCTTGCAGGTCATTGACTCTGGAAAAAATAAAAGTGGGGAAATGACTGGAAAATTCTACCATGCCTTTTATTTGATTTTTATTGAAGTAAATTACTAGGTGATGCCCTGCTTCCAGACAGAATATACTAGCTCTGGAATAAGTTGTATTGGTTTGTCTTGGGTTTTATAACCAGATTCCTATTCCTTCAATATATCTGCATTGGGGCTTGCTGAGGTCCACACAGTTTTCAGTTCCTGGTCTCCAGGCAAGTAAAGAATTATATATCCAGCTGTTTCTCTGTTATCTTCTAAAGACCACCCCCATTGACTTGCAAGCAGGAAACATAACAAACATAAAATTGTCCTTAGCTTTGATCAAGACAAAGTGCCAGTCACCTGAAACTGCATTTGACAGAGTAGATGCACAATAGGAAATGAACTAGTAAAGTGAGTCGTGACATTGGAGAAAAGGAAAAAAGAACAAGTTCACTGATCAAAAAGCCATCACAGCAACTAAGATTAAACATCTCCAGGCATGACACTGGACACCCTTTTGGAGAGATTAGCCTTGCAGAAAGCACGGTGGTGTATTTCCTCAGCATGTTTGAAATAATCAGTAGGCTGTGAAAATGCCACTTTCCCTCTGAATCCACAACAACCTGAAAAAGCCCTGTTCTTGGCAATTTATGACACCCAGCCGGAGCCATTAACATGCAGTTTCACACGCTTTTTGGAGTTTGACACTGGTTGAGCTTGTTTTTCTGGTCCCCTGGGGCAAAAACAAGCAATCGCCAATGGTATTCACATTGTAAAATGTCCTTTCCTCTCCAAAACTTCTCCCAACTACCATGTAGTACCTGAGTTCATATTCAGATAAGGAATTTGAAAGGGGATTTGACACAGCTCAGCAACCAGCACTTCCCAGTCAAGCTATGGGGCCATTGGTCATGGACAGTTGACCAGCAATGACTGGACGGAGACCCACGAACAACTTTGCACAGGACTCTGAGCAGTCATTAAGGGGAAATGACTTGGGGCTGAATTAGACTTGAATCAAGTGACTTGTTAAGTTATCTTGGTCTGTCATCAATCTCAAACCTCATATTTCCCTGTGCCTTTGGATGATTTCTGATCGGTGTTAAATGTCTGAACTCAAGCTTTTCTCTTTGGCACATTAGAAATGCCAAGGGGCAAAAAGTAAATACACTGTTTGCATAGCACTTCACAAAATATATCAGTCATCTAGGTATCATTCCTGCTGATCTAGGCATGGCATCTAGGAAACTTTATGAGACAAAGTCATTATGTGTTTGTTCACAGAATCCCCTTCCTAATTTTTTTTAAGACTTATTTTATTGTTTGAGAGAGAGAAGAGGCACAAAGAGAAAGGGGAGGGCTCAGAGCAGCCCATAATTAGTTTCAACATAGTTTTATTCCACACAGGTAGATGTGGGCTGCATGGGGAGGGAGAGGAACTGGGGGCCTCCTGCATGGGAGTTCAGCATATGGGTTTGCCTGGGCTGGGGCCGGGACTCGATCCCCACACCTCACCCTTGCAAATTGAGCACTGAACCTGTGATCTATCCCAGTATCCCCAGAATCCCCTTTCTTTTCTATAAGCTTAAAGAGAAGCAGTCTTGGTGTACCCAGCTCTGGTCTCTGCTTTTGTGGTGCAGAGTGAGGGAAATCCACAGAGAACTAGAGAGAAGGAGGAAGGCAGAGACTGGAAACACAGGGAGAAGAAAGGGGCTGAACCAGCTGACCCACAGAGATTTTGCTTATTCGTGTTTAGAGTTCTGTGTTTGTTTTTGCTTTGTTTGGGAACTAAGAGTCAGGGAGAGGGATGGGAAAGGACCACTCCTTTCTGCACAGAACACCTTAACAGTGTCTGAAATGAGAAGCCAAGGCTTCAGAGATATTTGGCATAAATTAAGGGTATATTTCCCTGGGTCCTTTTGCAGTTGCCCTAAGACATAAATTAAAAATGAAGTTGCTATTAGTATGTGTTTTTTTTTGAACAACTGTTTCTTTAAAACACCCTTGAGACTGGACCACATGGGCCCCAGTTATAATCACATTATCTTTGAAAGCAGTATTAGCAAAACAAAGTTCAAATGGGGTCTGATAGTCACAAGTGATCAGAGCCCAGTTCAGTACAAAGACCCATTTTTGCTAACAGGGCCCATTCTTATCAGTAGATGAGAATGACACTTACATTATCACTATCCCTGGATGTACTTGAAAGATAAAAGACTGACATTGACCATATCATTACACTGATAAAAGTGTTCCATCAACCAGATGTCTACCTTTGAGTAAACAAAAGATCTAGATGATTAACTGACATTTTCTTTTCATCAAGATGGTTGCTGTGAAGAAGATGTGGTCAGTGACATTTCAAGTGTCAAAACCCTAGTGGGCTTGATGCCTGGCACGCTGGTATCTCAACAGAAAAATATGCTAAAAAGAAAAGGACTAAGCAAGATAGATGATGGAATGGGTGAGTCCTTCGAAGAAAAGGATGGCCTACAGTCCAAATCACTGTGTTCAAGAAATACAGTGAACTCAGATTCAGTGTCTCACATGAAATATTTCACACCTTGAATGAATCATTTCTTTTAACACTATCATTCTCCAAACAACAAAGTGATTCTAGTAATAATCATGAAATGAACCTAATAATAACCATGGCCAGAATAGAAATGAAGACAATGAAAATGTTCTTTTATTGAACCACCTATGCATAATCATGCCTGTAAAAGTAAAAAATAATAAAAAGCATTAAAGTGATTAAAGGAAAAAATTAATATATTAATACTTTCTAATTTACATATATTTCTTTCTTATTTCAATGTCCTTTTTTTTTTTGTAAAGATTTATTTTTATTGGTTTTTGGTTTTTGACAGAGAGACAGAGAGAGAGAGAGAGAGAGAGAGAGAGAGAGAAGGGGGAGGGACCAGAGCAGTCTCCATAGCTGACAGCATTAGTCCTCCACATAGTTTCACTCCACAGGTGGGCGCGGGGCTGCGTAGGGCTCAATGTCCGTTTTTTTAAAAAAAGAAAAACTCGTGCTCATATTGGTTTGTTACAGTAATGATTCTTGCAGGTTGTGCTTTGTTTCACTGGTTAAAATTTTAAGCACAATGAAAAACTCCAATTAATCATGGTTACAATCACTATGTCATCATTTTTATTTTGAATCTACTATTTAAACACAGGAATATCTGGTACCACAGGGGCTGGAAACACTAACTTATACCCTAAAGGAGCTCAAATAATTCTAAATCATTACAAATTTGGGAAACAAACATACTTCTTTTTTTTAATATATTTTTATTTATTTTTACTTTTGACAGAGAGAGAGAGATACAGAGACAGAGAGAGAACTGAACTGGGGGAGCTCCCAGTTCAGAATATGGTTCCACACGGGCCGGGGCCGGGATTTGATCCCCGGTCCCCGGTGCTGCAAAGTGAGCGCTTAACCCACTGAGCCATCCTGGCTTCCCCAACAAACATACTTCTGATCTCAGCTGTGTTTGGAGCTAATTGTATAATTGGGAGTCCTCTGAATTAAATTCCATTTTCATGGAACGTACATTAAAGGACAACTGGACATACACAATGAGAGTAGAGAAGGCTCAGCTCCCTGGGCACTGACTTCACACCTAACCTGCTCATAAGAATTGGATGTTTAATTTTCTGCCAAGTTTTGTTCAGACGGCTCAGGACCGGGTGGGTGGGTTGGGGCATCTGGGACAGTTTTTTTTATCTGAAGTTGAGTGATGCTGTTGTAGGCACACAGCTTGGAATGGTCCTATAGGAGGCGTTTCATCAACATCAAGATGAATGCAAGACTGTCAAAAAAGCTCTCCCAACCAAGCAAGTCTGTTCCTATTGTTATTCTAAAGTTGTGGTTATTTATAAAGTGAATGTTAATTTTGAGAAGTCCTTATCTGACTTTTTCATGGAAGAACTGAAGAAGTAAAAGGAATAAATAAAAAGACGCTGCAGTTAATCATTTCTTTGGCTGCTTTTCCTTGGGTTTCTAATGTGGTAGCTTTTGAAAAGCTTTCACACTCACAGATTTCCCAAATTATTATGTGACTGTAGTGCTCCAAAATTCACCGGCTCAGCAGGTTCTTGAGCAAACCTTGATTTTTAATTATTATAACCACCATTTATTGTGCATTAACTATGTTCTAGGGCAGTGTGTTAAGTCTTCATCTATAAAAGTAATAATAATTGGTCTTTTCAGTGCAGATTTACAGAGTTCCCCATCACAAATAAGAACAGACAGAAACTAGCTCAAAGGAATTACTCATCATCCCAGCTGATAGATTTAATCACACCAAACTATGTCAGAGTCAGGAAATACCACAACGTTAAGCAAATTACAAAGGACAAAGATGACTATAATTACTTATGTTTAACTGAATAGTATAATTGAATTGCATAATTCACTTCCATTACTTAAGTTCCTGGCTTAGGAATGGGATGTTAGTTACTGCGAGTCAGAAATGACCTACTGACTCCACTTTACTCTTCTCTAGTCAAAGATTACTGGGAAGAGAGCAGGTGTGACATTCAATGTGCCAAACAAGGCTCTCCCACCCCAAGAATTCTGTGACAAATGAAGACTCTGACATTATAAACTACAATAGGACAAGCCTGTGACTTCTCTGGGCTGCAAAGAATTCTAGGAAACAACTAGGAAAGCAACCATGTGTATGACAACGCACTTGAGCAGGGCTGTGTGTTGGGAAGAATGCAGGATCCAGCGATAGATCTAAATTTGAGTCTCCATTCACACTCAACTGGTTTGGGACCTTAATAAGGTCACAGCCTCTCAGATTCCTGTCTGTGAAATAGTGATAATGACACGGTCCTGCTTACCTCGCAGGTCACTTGTGAGGTTTATGTGAGAGGATGCATGTGAGCACACTGTGGTAGGCCACAGAGTCTACAAAAGGGAGAGGTCAGAATCCAAAAATGTATTCTACCTTCCATCCCAAGTGCATGCTAACGACCACAGCTTTTCTGAGCAACAAACAATATTAAATACAAAATACACTTTATTGGGGATGTCAGGATGGCTCAGCAAGTTAAGTGCTTGCCTTGCCCGGGGATCTGAGGATCAAATCCCTGCCTCAGCCCACGTGGACCCATATGCTGAACTGGGGAGTGTGACCTCAGTTCAGTTAGTGTTGGGGTGAGCTTCCCATGCGGGAGGCCGCTGGCCCAGTTCCCACCTTGCCGGACCCTACACCCACATCTGTGGAATGAGACTGTCAAAAACTGATGGCATCCAACTATGTAAACTGCTCTGGGCCCTCCCCCTTCTCTCTGTCTCTCTCTTGTCTCTGTCCCTCTGTATCTCTGTCTCTCTCTGTCTCTCTCTCTGTCGAAAACAATAAAGAAATCTTGAAAACATACACTTTATTGCAACAATTATTTCAGGCCAATGCCCTCATCTTCAGTTTTCAATTGTCTTTTATGAGAAATGGTTTCATCATTTTGCAGTCATGCCATCTGCTTTGCATCTTGCTATGATATTCCATTAGGCCAAGTGCAGAAACTAGAAATCAAGGAGCCATGGGAAACTGGGCAAGACTATTGCATTGTTTCATTTCCACAGAGGACTCTGAGAATGGCTCAGGTTTTCAGGTGGAGGGGGCAGAAGTGGAGGAAAGCAAGGGCGAACAGGAGGGTGTTTCTTGCTCTGTGAAAATACCCCCCCGACCTGGGTAGAGAGTCCCAGGGCCTTGGATTCCAGGAAGGCATCGTTCAGTGTCAGTCTGAGCCTGTATCTCTATGGCTCTTAGATAGGAGGCCCGTGGCAAAGGCCACCCTTTGGGCTGTAGAACTTGGAGCACTTTGCTGCAGCCCATGGCCTGGAGGGCAGTGTCCACATCAGAAGAGGGTGTAGATATTTGTTTAAGCCTCAAAGCTTATTAGATAGACGAGGAGGCAATTCAATTGCCCTGTCAATCACTCAGCTGTCTCACTGTGTTGGGGTCAATGTGCCTGGTTTTCTTGTGCTCGTTTGTTTGTGTGGCTGGGGAAGGGGGACAAGTTGTAGAGCATGTGGTGAGGGGCACCTCTCAATTGATTATTTCAAAAACTGGACCCTTTCAAACCATCTCGCCTTAATGGAATGAATATTTGGAGGGAACAGGCCATTAGGTAAATCAAATTTCTGATTCTACCACACCTCTGCTTGTGAGACTTTCCATCACATTCACTTTTTCTTTTTTATTTCCACTTTGCTCTGATATCATAATAACTATCTTACCTGGGAATATATATCATACGAGGGAATAATACGTCAGGAGCTCACTGGACAGTGATTCTTTCTGATTACCCATCCAAGAGTCTGTGCCCAACACAGATGCTCCAGGAGTTAAACAGAGGCATGCACATGCTTAGACTAAGAGCCTGGTTTCCTCCAACCTCCTCTCCTTCCTCATCAGGGGACGAGAAGGAGCCCACTCGCCCAGGGAGCCCTGTGCCCAGAGGCCACTAATGCCAAAGTGACCACGATGACTTTTGCGGAGATTCCTATTGGAAAGCCGGACACTTTGAAGAGAAGCACAGCATCAGTAAAGCACCAGGTTCTGTGTTTGATCCTCATTCCGCTGCTCAGCTGGTTATTACCCTCAGGCAAGTTCTTAATGCCAACACCTCAGTTTCTTCATCTGTAAACTGGGGCTGGCCATGTATTTTATGATGAGGTTGTGAGAAGTCATTGATTTAACATATGCAAAGCAATTAAAACTATACATAGGTTATAGTAAATGCTTAATAATCATTACTACTACTACTACTACTAGAAAAATACACTACTCAAAAAATTAGACCAAAAAAATATATTTTGCACTTCTAATCTCTCTTATTCAAGGGACTAAGACTCAAAGAGACAGAGTAAAAGAGTAAAATAGGGTTCCTGGGCTCATGAAAGCATTCAACACGGGCACCGTAATCTTCAACCTATGTGTAACAGGAATAAACCCAGGCAGGACTCAGCCTTGTTACGGCAGAGATCTGAAAAGGGGATGTGCATCCTTGGATTTGCCCATTTGGAGTCCCAGTTCTGTGAGACTGGAGTTCAGGGCATCAAAAATGCTTGCAGAGAAGGGCCCTGACTGAGCAGGCAACCCACTGTCATCGGCCCACTGAACAGTCCAGGGCAGTTAAGAAAGAATGCCTAAGTCCCTGGCGTTTCCCCAGTGACCTCCTTATCCATTAGTCAACTTCTAAGTTAGGCAACTTGATCACAAACAGTATCTTGTTTTCTTTCATCTTGTAGAGGAAAATATTCATAAAAATACCTTCAAGTATTCACAACTTGCTTATTAAGCACCTATTATATGCTAGGCTGTATCTATTCCCTTTGGCTGCCTAGTTCATCCCAAAACAAGGAGCGTGTATTATTTTTCATAACTCCGCATGCCCAGGTAAAAATCATGGATTCTGATGAAGAGTCAGTGGGGGCACAAAGAGAGGAGTGGACGTTTCCATTTGGGGAGCTCAGGGAAGGCTCTGAAAAGAGTAGCACGTGCTAGAGGTCTCAGACCTCAGACATGGAGAAGAAGTTCATCAGGCAAAGAGGGGGGAAACAAGGCATTTGAAGAAATGGAGGGGAAGCCGGGATGGTTCAGCAGGTTGAGCGCTTGCTTGGCAGCCCTGGGGTCCGAGAATCGAATCCTGGTCCCAGCGCATACAGACCCATATGCTGAGCTGGGTGTGCCCCTAGTTCAGTTCTCAATGGACCGAGCTTCCCGTGTGGGAGGCCCCCAGTTCAGCTCCCTCCAAGGGTGTGCTTCCATGTAGGAGGACCCCAGCTCACAGGGACGTGACCCCCAGGCGAGAGGCCCCCAGCCTGGTTTCTGCCCTGTGCAGCCAAGTGCCCACCTGTGGAATGAAACTATATCGAAAACTAATGTACAACTATGGAGACTGCTCTGGGCTCTCTCCCTGCTGTCTGTCTTTCTCTGTCTCTATCTTTCTCTGTTGAAAACAATAAAAATAAATCTTAAATAAAGAAAAGAAATGAAAATAGCAGGCAAATTTCAGAGCAATGTGAAACAACAGGGTGAATTTGAACTGTCCAGAAACCAGTATGAAACAGAACCCAGGGTGAGGAAAGGCAATCAGAGGTGACAGAAAAGGTTGGAAAAGTCAGGTCTTGAAGGGTGATAAGCAAGGCAGCAGTTGTCTTTGCCAAAACTAAGGGAAGGGTGGTGAAGAAGAGGAGACATTTTCGAGAGCTATGCAGAAGTAGACTTGACAATGGATGCAAAGAGTCAGGAGGGTCTGGTGGGGGGAGGGCAAGCCCCAGATTTTGGCCCATGTCGGTAGAAGGACAATAGGCAGGATGGGGAAAGAACGAGGAGAACTGCAACAGTGATGCATTTGTTGTGCCTCTGGGACATCCTGGAGACTGTTCAGTGGGTGGTTGTATATTTTGGTTTGGAGCTCAAAAAGAAAGTTCTGGGCTGGAGAATTCGATTTGCAAGCTGTCAGCATATGTAGTGATTTAGGGATATTAAAAAGAATAGAGATCCTAATCATGGATCATCCCAGCTGGCAAAAAATGAATAAAAAAGTCATTTCTTTTTTAAATGAACAATCATTTTCAAATTCTTTTCTCTTCCAACAAAGAAATTAGCCAAGGGTTTGTTTCAAGACCAAACAAAAAGGGGGAAGCTATCGCTTTCTCCATGAATGCAATGGGTAATTCACAGGGCTCTGAAAAATACAGCTGCATTTTGCCAATAATTTCCTGTGCCTGTGTCAACAGTACCATATTCTCTGAAGTTTTTTCCCCCTTCAAAAAGGTAAACTTTGCTTTAGAATAAGTAGGGGCTGAACAATGTGCTGTCTCCAGATTCTTTCTGGGTAAGACCATGTTCTTTTAGACGTCTTCAGATAGTAAGTGGATTGGTCACTTATTTGCTGGGGAACTGGGTTAGGAACATGTTAAGTACAAGTGGCCAAATTTTAGAGTTGACTGTTATTATTTATATAGCTGATAATGAAGACTGAGGAGGGGAAGGAAGAGAAGTCCTAGCAACAGACTTCTCACTGTAGCAATTCCCTAAGTCCTAGGAACTGTTTGCTACAGTTTCAGGAACATTTTGCTACTCCACCAAAAAACTGAGAAACAAAAGCAGAGTTTGCCACCCCCTCCACAATATGCCTGTGGGGGATATTGATTATTTTAAGCTGGTAAGAAACAAAAGGCTCAGAAAGAAACTTTGACCTTCCCCCTCACCTACTTAAAAGAATTCAGATAGAAAAACTTGCTTCAAGGAGGAGCTATCACCTCAATATGGACTAAATGGTAAGGACAGGAAGAAATCTAGCCATGTCTGTTTGATAAGACTCCCTCCTGCGTCCCATTGTTTCTGGGTGGCCTAGCAAGAATTTGTTTACCAAATGGTTGCTCCATCTCCTCTGTGAGTTGTCTCCTTTCCCTTTGAAGTCTCAGGCTCCTGCCTGCCTCCTGAGTCTAGGATGGCCCAGTACACCCTGGGGTCTTATATCCTTATGGAACCCTTGTATGTACACATGTAACAAATGCAGTTGTTGTTTATTAATCTGTCTCATGCTGATTATTAGGCCATCCAGAAGGGTAGAAATAAGATTACCCCCCACCCCCCCCACACACACCATCAAGAAAATCTGGGGAATACTGGATGCTAGATCTCTCCATCACAGTAGTGAAGAAATGTTTAACTTTATTTAACTCAGTGTTTCCCCAAACTTATTTGGCCGACAAAACTTCATTCGCAGCACTCTAATTATAATCTTATGGCTTTTTTTTATTGTTAAATTTATTGGGGTGACATTGGTTGGTTAAAATTACATAGGTTCCAGGTGTAGAATTCCACATTACATCGTCTATGCATTGCATTATGTGCTCACCACCCAGAGTCAGCTCTCTTTCCATTCACCACATATTTGATGCCCCCCTCTCTAGGCACCCCCTCCCCTCCTCTCCCCCACTCCTTCCTTTTTCCCCTCAGGTAACCACTAAACTATTGACTGTGTGCCTGAGTTCTTGCCTCTTCCTTACTTTCAGTCTTGTGGGTTATGAAACACCCACATGCATCTTGGGGAACACTGTTTCCGGGGCCTTGGGCTACGGACGCTGCAGTTACTGAGTCTCCCTCTGGGCATTTCTAGCAGGGCTAACTCAGACTTGTAACAAGAGGCCGCAAGTTCTCCCATCCCCATAGACCCAGGGACAGGAAGCCCAGCTCTGGCGGGGTCTCTCCCAATTTAAGTTGTGAATTTGAGTGGTCAAGACAGCTGCCTCCCTTCCCCCACACCTGCCCTGCTCCAGGAGAGGTGCCTACTGAAGAGGAAATCCACCATTTCCTGCCCACAGGCCTTCGACCTGCTGAATTGGGGGTCTGTCCTTGGGATTTTGTTTTTTTTCAGGACTGAGGAAAACGCCTCTTAGAAATGATTCTTTGTCCTCGAGCAGTGCACCTCCAGGGAAAAATAAAAAAACAAACACAGTCAGATTTTTGTAGCCTTATTTACTATTCTATTCTGTATATTAGGTCAAGGGGAAGACCCTCTTTAAAAAATAAAAAAAAAAAAGAAAATCCAACTCAGGAAAAGTAAAACTGTTTATGACAGCTTTTTCCTCTTAGATATAATATCCAATTTATATCAGGAAATGCAACATCTGCCTCTGCTCTTAAGGATTCTCTTTTTTATTTCCTAATCACCAAAGATTTTCGTTTTTGGCTAAAATGCCAGACACTATAAATTTGCGTACACCTTTGAACTAACTTTGTGTAAGATGAGATCAGGTGCTGAGGGAACGTGCTTTTTAAAAAATGGGGGGTGGTAAAGGGAATTGAGAAGGGGCTCTCAATTGGCAACAAAGTTCAGCCATAACAATATTGTTTTCAACAGAGAGAGACAGAGAAGGGGGAGGGCCCAGAGCAGTCTCCATTGTTGTACGTCATTAGTTTTTCATAGCCATAACAAATAAACAGACAGGAACAAACAAATAAACTGTCACGTTGAACTCACCAGGAGACTCCGGATGCTGGAGAAGGAGGAAAAGAGCAGCAAGTAGAGGCAAAGAGGGTGTCTGTGATGAGGTGCAGTGCTATGAATACTCTAGAAGAGCTGACTTTTCATTTCCACTCACAACATGTAAGATAGACTGCAACATTCTCGTTTTCTCGTTGCCTCACTTCCCTATGTGTGTCGTGTAGGCTGAGAA
>PVKE010021214.1:0-26746 GCA_004027555.1 Craseonycteris thonglongyai | reverse complement strand
ACACCTGACCTTCAGCACTTCACACACCTGACCTTCAGCACATCACACACCTGGCCTTCAGCACATCACACACCTGACCTTCAGCACATCGTACACCTGACCTTCAGCACTTCACACACCTGACCTTCAGCACATCACACACCTGACCTTCAGCACATCGTACACCTGTCCTTCAGCACTTCATACACCTGGCCTTCAGCACTTCATACACCTGACCTACAGCACTTCATACACCTGACCTACAGCACTTCATACACCTGACCTTCAGCACATCACACACCTGACCTTCAGCACTTCATACACCTGACCTTCAGCACTTCATACACCTGACCTTCAGCACATCATACACCTGACCTTCACTACATCGAAGCCTCTCCTACCTCACCCGAGCTCAGAACACACATCAGCCTGCAGTTGGGCAAAATCCGTTCCCCTCCACTGTCCATGTCACCAGCCCAGGGGAAGCTCAGAATTCAAAATTTGTTTTTTTTAAAGATTTATTTTGTTGTTTTTGACAGAGACAGACAGAGAGAAGGGGGAGGGCCCAGAGCCGTCTCCATAGTTGTACGTCATCCGTTTTTGACATGGTTTTGTTCCGCACAGGTGGGTGGGGGCTGAGCAGGGCGGGAACTGGGTTGGGGGCCTCCCGCATGGGAAGCATGCCCCCTCGAACCAGGGGCCAAACCTGGGTATGAGAACCCAACTGGGGGCCTCCTACATGGGAAGCTCACCCCAGTTCAGCACATGGGTCTGCACGGGCCGGGGCCGGGATTCGATCCCGGTCCCCGGGGCTGCAAAGTGAGCGCTTAACCCGCTGAGCCATCCCGGCTTCCCCAGAATTCAAAATCTGAGGTGTGGTTTCTACTGGTGTTTTGCTAAGAGTTGATTCTCTGGCCAGGTGAGTTGGTGAACTGTCATCCGTTTTGCTGGTGTCGGGTCGGTCACTGCCAAGGCCACTGAGGGAGGCGGTGAGGGGCTCCTGAGTGGCCGTGGCTGGGACTTCT
This sequence comes from Craseonycteris thonglongyai, assembly GCA_004027555.1. Classification (NCBI taxonomy): domain Eukaryota; kingdom Metazoa; phylum Chordata; class Mammalia; order Chiroptera; family Craseonycteridae; genus Craseonycteris; species Craseonycteris thonglongyai. The sequence continues at coordinate 25,742 of PVKE010021214.1, read as the reverse complement.
GATTCCTCCCTGTAGCTTGTGCTGCTGGGTCTAATTTTAGGCAGAGGAAGCAGAGAGCTGATCGGGGGCTTCTGTTTTCTTTTGAGTTGGTGGTCGTTTGTTCTAATTAGGAATTCTATCCCCTAACAACTTTCTCTGAATACTTAAATTCAACTTTAAAATGGATGTTTTTCTTTCTACCCCCAAATTCTATAGATTTTTAAAGTATGTTACACTTTTAACGTGAAAATCTGTATCCATTGGGGAGAAGATGGAAATTATTGAGAGTGGTATGGAGAACAGAAAAAGATCTGGTGAGTTCTCACCATCCCAAAACAAAAAATGTTAAGATAATATTTTGTGTAATGTTTTGCATTCTTTTCCAAATTAATATTTTGACAAATGGTTCTCATGTTATGAGCTTTAGTAAGCATGATTTTGCATGCCCGCAGAACTATAATTTACAATGTTATAGACTAATTACCCCCATACACTGAGCTCTAGGGGAGACTGCAGGGAGGGGTCAAGCATAAGGTGACCAGACGTCCAGCTTTTGGTGGGACAGTCCCGATTTTTAAAAATTTGTTTCGCGTCCCGCCGCGTTTTAAAAAAGTCCCGATTTTTGGAAAGAATGCACGACAAGCTAGGGAACGGCGGGAGATAGACCCAATTTTTCATCAAGAACCCCCTCCCCCCCGGTCAACGGTGTCCCTCTTTACCAATGTTCAAATCTGGTCACTTTAGTCAAGCAGGGGAATTGGGGGTCCATTTTCAATGTGCTTGGAAAATAATTTGGGACAGGCATGATTTAACCTCCTCGGCCCTTGCTTGGGTTAGACATGTGGTCAAGGTCTTCTCATGGGATTGAAAGATGCAGGGAATCTCATGGCCAGCATGTGTGACAGAAATCTGACGGTCCTACCAGCATCTCCGAAAAGGCCAGGAAGAAGAATTGCACAGGTGCTGGAGGGCTGACGATAATGAGAGCGATGGATGCTCACCCTTGATTCTGAGGGGCTCCGCTCCCCACTGTTCCCGGACCAGATGCAGAAGATGGTCCCCGAAGCCACTTCACAGATGCTGGGAGGGCCCAGGACAGCGGCAAGCCCCCGATTGTAAAACTTGGGTTTCTGAGTTTTATTTTCAGGTATTTAAAAAAAATTTTATTCTGTATTGATTCAGGTAACATTTTACACACCTTAAGGATGCAAACAGAAGGGAATCAGTGTGGAATGCTATTCGTCTGACCCGCAGAAACATGCCTTTTTCTTGTCATCTGAACAGTTACATTGTCACTGTTACCTCTAAGGCTGTAGTTTCTGCTGATGTCTGCCTGTTCTTGACAGTTTTCTTATTAACTGATCTATTTCTCTTGCTTATTTCTCCTTGGCATGAACTTTGATAGACAGATGTACGCATTGTACACAAAGTCTTTGGGGTCTTTTAAAATCCCCCCTGATCTAAGAAATAGTCCACGTATAAGAACGTCTCCAAAATAGGCGCTGGGGTCCTGCTTCTGGTCAGTGAGGTGTCTAGAGGCCTCTCTGCTCACAGCCCTGCACACCGTCAACATCGGTGGAATTTTAAGCAGGACATACATGACTTTCCTACACTGTATGTTATAGTGGAGACGAGAGAGAGAGAGAGAGAGAGAGAAAAGAACGCTTGTTTCCCAAGATTCAGCCTGACCCCAAGCCTGGGCATTTACACAATAAGCCTTTAAAGAAAAACACCTTCATAGCGTATTTTAAGAGCTGGAACTCCCGTTCTCTTCCCCCACCCTAAGAAAACACCGATGTGCTGGTTTTGCAGCGAGGTTCCAAGTGAAAGGGCAGCTTCAGAATGACAGCTTAACTCTCAGGAGAATAAGAAAAAGGAACTCTTAAAACGGTGCCTGGAAAACCATAAATGCAGCCTTCCGGGCCTTTCCCACAGCGGTCAGGGCTCCAACTGGTCACCAAAGGGTCACCTGTCAGAAGGCAAGGCCAGCGGGCAGCGATTCGGATGCTCCCGTGAAGCCCACATCACCTCACAGTATTGTCATGGTTTCTACTTCGTATTTCTTTAACGACAAGTCCTGCTGATGCTGATGCACGATCGGCCAGTTTTCCCTCCAGCATCGTGGGTTCTTTCCTTTTACAATTCAGGACGTCTCTATCATTTAACTTAAACCATTTCAATTCTTAACCTGTGATTTAAAAGGGAAAACATGACTTCCCGCCGTAAAACTTCAGAAGATGGAGTGAACGATCAAGTCTCTCCCCTTCCTGTCGCCCTCTCTCTGGCTGTGATGCGTCCTTTTCTTTCTTTTACGGTGTCTGTGATAGATGAGGCCCATGGCCTCCCCGGGTCCTGTTTATCTAACTCTGTGGAGAGAGTTGCCGGAGAGACCCGCAGATGTGACACGCAGACACAGGGGCCTTGGTCACCTTGGCTACAGCTGGAAAATTCGAAACACTGGCATTTTTAGAGCAATTTGACGCTGAGCTCCTGCCCACCCCCTGCGCCCCCACCCCATTCCTTGTTTGTGGGTCCCCAGTGTCTGTGCTTGGTCGGGGCTTCCTAGCTTGACCTTGGCAGTTGTGAAAGGGCATGCTGGAGACACGGAGGAACCTTAAATGCATATTATCGAGTGAAAGAAGCTGATCTGAACAGGCCACCTGGGGTGCGATACCAACACTATGACATCGTGGGAAAGACGAATCTATGGAGCTAGTAAAGGGACCGGCGGTTGTTGGGGGTGGGCAGGATGATTGTCAGGGCAGTGACAATCCTCTACAATGTTATAAGGATGGGTGCGTGTCACCCTGCATCTGTTCACGCCCGTAGAAGGCGCAACACCAAGAGTGGAACCGAATGTCAAGGGTCCCGATGTAAGGTACGCACTTTGCGTGATTATGACGAGTCCACGTAGGCTCGTTAGTCGTGACAGACGCACCACCTGGTGAGGGGTGTGAACAGGGGAGGCTGCACGCATGTAGGGGGCACATGGGCCTAAAACCGCTCAAACAGTCCTATCCAAATAGTGTCAGGGAAGCCAGGATGGCTCAGTGGGTTAAGCGCTCACTTTGCAGCCCTGGGGACCGAGGATCGAGTCCCGGCTCCGGCCCGTGCGGACCCATATGCTGCACTGGGGTGTGCCCCCTGTGCAGGAGGCCCCTAGTTCGGTTCATGCCCCCTGGTTCGGCCCCTGGCTCAAGGGGGCGTGTCTCCCATGCGGGAGCCCCCAGCCCAGCTCCCGCCCTGCACGGCCCCTGCCCACCTGTGTGGAATGAAACCATGTCAAAAACTGATGACGTGCAACTATGGAGACAGCTCTGGGCCCTCCCCTTTCTCTCTGTCTTCCTCTGTCTCTATCAAAAAACAGTAAAATAAATCTTTAAAAAATTAGCATCCATAGGCTTTCCACATTGTTCTTACCTATAGTTAATAAAAACCAAGGGGTGGCTAAATCTCTCACTTGGTTTTTGTCACGTGGCATTTTGCAATTTTCATCTCACTGCGATACACAGAATCAAGGAACTGTCCGAGACAGAGGAAGACAGCGTTTTTCAGTTGTAAGCTCTAAGCCGGGGGTGTCCGACCTGTGGCTTCCCTGGGCCAGGTTGGAAGAATTGTCTGGGGCCACACATACAATCCGCTAACACTAACGATAGCTGATGAGCTAAAAAAAAACAAACTGCACAAAAATCTCATCATGTTATAGGACTGTTTACGAATTTGTGTTGGGCTGCATCTGAAGCCGTCCCAGGCCGCATGCAGCCTGTGGGCCGTGGGTTGGACAAGGTTGGTCTAGAACATTCTAACTTTGCACCTCACCTCAGACTCCCAGCTTCTCTGGACCCCACAGTTGTAGGAGAAGTTTGCCTCCACCATTTTGGTCTGGGGCTGCCGCCCGCTGCCTGAGCCGTGGGCCTGTGGATTCAGTGCCTCAGAGCCCATGAGCTGCTCTTATGGCGACCGATTTCATAAAGGCCTGTGTGGACCGTCAGGCCAAGGGGCAGATGTCTGATCTGGTCCCCATGTACCTTGGACAGTGCCAGGCACCTGGTCGGGGACTCCATGACATTTGCTGGGTAAATGGATGAGTAGATGGATAGGGTATTGGGATGTAGAATCAGAGTTTTAAAAAAGGATGTTGGGGGGGCGCTGGGATGGCTCGGCAGGTTGAGCGCTTGCTTTGCAGCCCCGGGGTTCGAGGACTGAGGCCCGGCCCCGACCTGTGTGGACCCATATGCCGAGCTGGTGTGCATCTTTGAAATGAAATTGTGATGTGTTTGTAAGAGAGGAGAGAAGACAATGCAGGAAACCAGAGCCCTCCAGTATGGGGGTGAGGTCTGGGGCTCCCAGGGATTTGGGTGCCGTGTGATCCTTTCTGCATGTAGGTGTCATTCTAGGTCACTGTGGCTCCATCTTCCACATCACAAGCACTCAGGTCTGAGGCAGCTACTGAGGTTCACATCCTGAGATTCCTGGCCCCGAAGCCGAAATACACCTCTTATTAAAGTCCCTTGTGAAGTATCTCAGCAAGAACTCCGATTGGCCAGATTCTGGAGCACGTACCCAGGACCCAGGGGGCCGCTTGTGAAAGAACTTGGTGCCACCTGCTGCGGCTGGTGGTGGGCGTGGTGGAGAAGCTACCAGATGGAGAGGCACAGGAAGGGCGGCCTTGAAATGCAGAAAGATGGGAAAACGAGACCCAGAGAAGCTGCAAGCAGGGAGGAAGCCTGGGCTCAGGAAACTGGGGGGCTTCTGCCCCTTCCGTGCGTGGGGTGGCACACCCGCCTGTCCCGATTCCTCAGGAAGCAGACCCCAGGCTCCCACGGGGGCTTGAGGGCAGTCTGCTTGGCTGAGAGGGTGCCAGCGTCTTCGTGCTGAGCTGCCAGTGCCCTGGGGTGTTACCGACCCCCCTCGTACCCTCTTCCTCGACTCCGATCCTCTGTGTAAGCTTGGGTCCTAAGACTTGATTTCGGGGTCTCGGAGCATCACGTCTCTTCCCCTTGGCAAGTAACTAAGCGCTGGGGTCCACTTCTCTTTGCGGAGCCAAGCCGGGCAGACTGGACCCCTGGGGCGGGGGGTGTTCAGCCACCGGAACGGCAGCTCAGAGCCGAGGCTGTGTACAGGAAAACACCAATGTCCTGTGGTCACAACACAGTGACAGCAAGTCTGGGGTAGGCCCTGGGGCCGTGTGTGGCCTTGTCTCTGTGGGGCTCCCTGTGCCCAGGCACATCGGGGACATGAAAGGACATCAGGATAGTCAGCTTCATGTTCTTGTGGGGAACGGGATGGGTATGAGCTCTTGGGCAAAAGAGCAGATGTGGGAGAGGCTGAAGAGAACCCAGGGCAGAGTGGTGATCGATGGTGTGGCGTGGCCATGGTCAGTGGGCGGGTCTCACCCGTCACACCCTCCCCTCCTGTCCTGCAGGTCACAGTATGGCCCACAGTGAACCACCACCAAGCAATAAAGCCGGTCTCATGAACAACCGCAGCAAGTCGGCGGTAGCAGCTGGAAATTGCAAGGAACTAGCGACTCCTGGGGCTTTAATGTCTGGAGAACGGTGAAAACAAATGACCACACAAGGGAAAGACTAGTGCCTTTATTGAGCCAAGTACTTGGGTAAATTGCCAGGGGAAGAAGGTAGGACCATCGGACATTGATTGGCAAGTGGCAGGGTTTCAAAACAAATTGCCATGTATAAAAAATGAAGCAAAAAGAGGGGTGGGTGAAAGGGAGGAGGAAATGGGGGAGCGATGGGGAGATGGCTGAGCAGTAGCGCTCACGGCCAACCATGTTTAGGATTTTAAAGCGTATTTTGTTCCTGATCTTGAGTAAGCGGCTGGATGGGAGGAGGCCTACGACCATCTAAATCTGCCCCTTAGACCTTTTGTTTCCATCTCAGAGGGCAACCTATACAATGATTCTGTTGATTAAGTTTGTGCTGGGGCTGGTATGTCAGTGGTACTCACAGCACAGAATAGCTGCCTGTGCTCCCCCCATCACACTTAAGTCCCTTTGCATAGTCCAGACGAGCAAGACAGCAAATGCCCACTTTACAGGACTTGAGCACAAGAATGTTGTTTCCAGTGACCAGAGATTTGTCACACATTTGTGTTTGGAACAGTTTGGTCACCGCTCTGATTGATGGGAAACTTCCAATAAAGGCGCCGCTCCTGTGAGGAAATGCGCTCAGGACGGCTGCCGGGGAACACGGACTCATTTACCAACAACTGCTGAGCACCGACTGTTTCGAGGCCATGGGCTGAGGCTCATCCTGCAGCAGGAGAAACGGAATCCAGACACCATGTCACCGTGACGCCCCTGGACGACCATGGCTGTCCCATTGTCTTATACCACCCCTTCCTCCCACTTAGCTGGTCTGTTACTCTGTCCAGACCAACGTCATCCATAGTCATGATTCCCAAGAGATCCACCCACAGCGCCACAAAGAAAATCCATTTGTTCAAGCATTGCTGCCTCATCTCTGTCTTGGCCCTGGGGTAGGTGGCTTCCTATTTATTTTCCACACAGGATCCAGTGCTCCAGAAACATTCCAAAGCAAAACTTTTAGAAAAAACCAAAATGGTGTCTTTTTCCATAATAAAATCCTTAGGGTCAAAGAAGCTGCCCTGCATTAACCCTGTCTCTGCGTGTGACGACAATGTCTCGTCACGAGTTGCTGTTGCTGCTGTGTGTATGATGCGTGTGTCTCATCTTAGTTTTCGTTCACGATTTTCGCCTCTCCATGTATTTTATTGTAGTACAGGCGCGTGTGGCAATATAGTTTATGATAAAACACTTGTATTTTATTCGCTGGATGGAGCCATGGTCACCTTCAAAATTTTTTTTCAATATATATGTTGTATCCAAATGTCATAAGTGAAAATTTTTCCATGTTTGATTTATGTTGTGAAGAAATAACACATAAGGATTTTGAAACTACATTTTTTATTGATTCAACCTTTATTTTATACTTCTTTAGTATCTTTATATAGAGAAAAATCATATTTTTTTGCGAAATATTTTACTTTTCTACTGGGCGTTTGGCGCTGAGGTTACAGTTTCCTTCGTGGAAGCTGCACGTGCTGAATGGAGACTTTCGAGTGCGCCGGGAGTGCTTACAATTCTAGGAGGAGGTGAAATCGCTCACTTCATCTCACTGCGTGTGGAAAGAAGCAGAAGTGTGGCAGGGCATTTTCTGACATTGTTGTGACAGCAAAAGCTGTGAATCATCATCGGCGGCGGATCAGGTTACGAGGGACGACACGCCACCACCTCCCTGAAACTGCTTGGCGTTCGGCAATAAAAATACCAGCGCAGCAAAAGGGCTAATAAAGGAGATATTTATGAACTTCCTGCGGTACTGAGCCCCCCGGGTTTGGAGACGGGGCGTGCATGGATACTTTATCCTGGAGCTGGCTCTCCTGGCCCGCCTGCAGCAATGAGTGCGGAGCACCTCTGGTCTTGTCTATCTGCTGCCCTGAGACACCGAGATAAGCACTTAGCTTCTTTGAGAGGAGACATTTTGAAGGCAAAGGACACTCTTTCAAGATTCTCCGTACAGAGTGGGGTCCTCGAGGGGCCAGCACCGGGCTCCCTGACGAAGCAGCGGCTTCTGGTTTCTGCTCCTCTCGTGGAGCCAGCTGCTCTCGTTTATTCTTTCCGGTTTTGTGTTTTTAGTGTTCCTATGTGACAGCCCCCCAAGGACACCGAGCAGAAGTCCTCCCAGGAAGCCAGCAGAGCGAGTGGAGGGAGCTGAGGGCCGCGCTTGCAGCTGGTGCTGGAGAGCTGCTCCTGCAGGTTTCGCTGCAGACCTTCCTTCCTCCCCGATTTCTGCACGCCCCCCCGGACAGAGCCAGCAGCCCCCGGACAGAGCCAGCAGCCCCCCCAGACAGAGCCAGCAGCCCCCGGACAGAGCCAGCAGCCCCCGGACAGAGCCAGCAGCCCCCGGCCTCGCATCGGCAGCAGCACCTGCCACGCGTTTATTCCCGTGTGTACAAGTGCATGTGCAGGAGAGCGATCCAGTGAAAAGGGGTGGTTCCCGCAGTACTCGGTGATAACAACCTGTCTTCTAATAATAATAGTAATCATATTAGTCATAATACCAGCGACAGTAATGATCACTGTAGTGTGTTGCGTACTTGCTGCGCCAGACCCTGAACTAAGAGTTGATATGCGCTGTTTGCTCCAATCCTCCCAGTTGCAGAAGACAGATTCGATGAGGGAGGACGGTTCAGGGAGGACGGAAGGCATCACGAACCCCGAGATCCCAGGCTGGACACCAGTCAGGTTCACGCCTCATGCATCCCCGAAGCGGCTGCCGTTTCCTTGGTCATGGTCATCGACAGCGACCCAGTGACCAGGCTGTTCCCAGCTCGCCACTCCGCCTCTCTGAGTTCTAGGATCTTCCACCTGTGTAGCTGGAAAGGAAGCACGGAGAACTCACCTCTTCTTTCCTAGGCTTCAGGCCAGAATCAGCACATTTTAATTCCCCTCACACACTATTGGCTGGAAACAGTCACATGTCCCAGACAAGCTGCAAAGGAGCCTGGGAAGCAGAGGGCTGCCCCTGAGCCACTTAAGGAACCTACTGCCCTGGCTTGGAGGTGTCACCATTCTCACTGTTTTGCAGGAGGACAGTGGGAGACTTGGAGAGGCCAGGCCCAGGGGGGCCCAAGGGGTGACTGTTCCTGACCACAGGGCTGCAAGGCCTTGTTCAGACCCCTCCAGCACAGTTAGATTCGTTCATTCATTCAGTCATTCAGCCCACAAGCCTTTGACAAGAATCTATGATGTGCTGAGAACTGTGCTGGGCTGGACACTGAACACGTCCCGTGAGGTGCAGGAGTCAAGGAGTCTCCGTGGTAGCTGAGGCGAATTGGTTTTCTTTCCATTTATCAGACATGCTACTGCGGACAGCACACCATAGTGAGCAGACCACCATAAAGTTGCACGCAGACCCTGACCTCAGGGGCCGATGGTCTGTTACGGCAGCCGGGCCATCAGAGCTGTCCGCCCTCTGCAGTGACCTTGTGCTCTGCTCAACCATAGCGCGGGGCAGGCCACTTGCTGCGGGAACCTGCGGTCGAGAGAGGAGACCAGGGCTGTGCCCACAGTTCAGACGGAACCGACGGGACGGGAGGGGGCCGCGGCCTCACGTAGCGATGCCGTGGAGAGGGGAGGGGCGGTCTGAGCAACACCCCCAGGAAGGAAGCACCGTTGCTTCAGACCGAAGGGGCCAGGCCCGCGTGCATGTGGACGAAATTGTGTGTGTGGGGGCGTGTGGGCGGGTTAAGGCTAGCAAGCTGGGCGCCCGCCGGCCTGGGCCAAGCGGTCCAGCTGAGTGGCCGGGCCCCAGCGGATGCGCGGTTAGGTGCATGGGCATGGCTGGCTCTTCCCTGCGTGACCTGGGACAGCCCTGCCACAGCCCTGAGTGTCCATTTTCTGTCGTGACGTAGAATGCATTTGGGCTCATTTCCTAGGCTTTGTGGGAAGGCTAAACTAGACGGTGCTTCTCACGTGCCTGGAGCATAGGCGTCGCACGGCGTGTCCCGCCGGCTGCCTTCCGCACAGAGCAGGAGCGGCTGACCCAGCACGCGTGGCCATCCAACAGCCGGCACCTCGCCCCCCACAGGCGCCCCCGGGCCCCACGTGTGTGCTGAGTCATGGAGTGGGCTCTTTCCTTGGGCGCAGGGGGCGGGCTGGGTGATGGCAGGTGAGTTCTGGCTTCTCTTTGCTGAGACTGATAAACAGATGTGGCCGATCCAGTCCTTTTTCTTTTTTTTTAAGATTTATTTTTATTGTTTTTTTTGACAGAGAGACAGAGACAGACAGAGAGAAGGGGGAGGGCCCAGAACAGTCTCCATAGTTGCACATCATTGGTTTTTCCACATAGTTTCATTCCACAGGTGGGTGGGGCTGCACGGGGCAGGAACTGGGCTGGGGTCTCACCCCGGTTAGAACTGAACTGGGGGCACTCCCCAGCTCAGCACATGGGTCCACACGGGCCGGGGCCGGGATTCGATCCTGGGTCCCCAGGGCTGCAAAGTGAGCGCTTAACCCACTGAGCCCTCCCGGCTTCCCCCCAGCCTGGTTTCTGATGGGTTGCCTGTGACATTGCTCTCTAGGATGGCTGTGGCAGGGACACCCCCCCTTAGAGTGTGGTAACGATTGTGGAGCAGATGTAGCTCATTAGAGAACATTTCTTGACTCTAGGAAGAGTCATAAATTCTTGAGAATTAAGGAGCTCACTAGTGTTCTGCAATTAGGAAAATCCTCTTGCCTGCAAACAGACACTCAGTAAACAATGTATTAGTTATCACGGAAAACCTTCCTGTTTTTACCTAGAGGAAAGGACTCGTATGTTTTCCTTGCCTCAGAATCGTGATAGCCCCCTGACCCCGGGTCCCGAGGATAAATCGCCCCGAGGATACCCCGAGTTATTGCTAACGGTTGCACGGAAGCCCAACCCCTCACGAACTCCCCCCTCCCCTTCTTTTCATGGCCGAGTGACATTCCGCTGTGCACGGGAACCACCTCTGCTTTATCCCACGGTCTGCCGATGGGTACTCAGCTTGCTCCCTGACCTTGGCTGTTGTAAGTAATGCCGCAGTGAGCGCCAGGCGGCGTGCACCTTTTTGAATTCGTGTTTTGCATTCCTTCAGATAAACACCCAGAAGTGGAACTGCTGGGGCATGTGGCAGGTCTATTTTTAATTTTTTGAGGCATCTCCATACTGTTTTTTGTAGGGGCCTCACCAGTTTATAGTCTGACCATCACTGCATATGGGTCCCATTATCTCCACATCCTCACCAGCACCAGTTGTTTTTTGTTTTGTTGATAAAAGCCATTCTCACAGGTGTGTGGTGGCGTCTTGTGGTTTTGATGGGCACGTCCCTGTGATGAGCGATGTTGAGCATCTTTTCCTGTGTCGGTTGTTGGTCATCAGTAGGTCCTCTTTGGAGAAATGTCTGTTCAGGTTCTCTGCCCATTTTTTAAGTGGATTTCTTCTGTGTGTGTGTGTTCAGTTGTATGAATTCTTTATAAAGTTTGGGGACTAGCCCCTGATCAGATGTGTCGTTTGCAAATAGCTCCTCCCATTCCGTAGGCTGCCTTTTTGTCTTGTTGACGGTTTCCTCCACTGTGCAAACGCTTCTTAGTTGGATGTTGTCCTGGTTGTTTATTTTTGCTTTGGATGCCCTTGCCTGAGGACTGGGCTTGAGAGGATTTGAACCCAGGCCCGCCTTTCTAACTCTGAAGGTCTGTCCTTTGTATCATGTGCTTCCACTGCGTCTTCCCCTGAGGGATACTGGGCCGCGGGAGGCGTCTGGGGAGGAGGGCCGGGAAGAGCAACTGCTGGCCGGGTGAAGGGGAGAGCCCTCTCGTGGTGGGTTGGAGAAAAAGGTGAGGTTTGCTAGTTAGTACCAGATTAATATGGCGCCGCAGCTGCAGGTGGGCAGGGGACAGGGGGGTGGTTGGAGGTCTTACAGCCTTTTCCCTGACACAGGTCACAAGGGGGATCAGTAGCTACTCAGAAGACTGAGCTTGTAGAATTCTTGGAACTTTATCCTTCTTGAATGCACAGACATTCGAACTTAATCATTTTCTTTCAGTTTAATAAACCAAATCAAAATATTTTATCCTCTTTCTGAAGTGCCGCAAAGCCATTTCAGCAAATCCAATGCAGCTATTGCTCTTGAAATTGATCTGAGTTACTTAGCAACATGACGGCTGCCTGGAACGGGGCGCACACTATCCGTCCCCCTCATGGATGGGTGGATTGATCACTTCCTGATCTATAGGAGAAACTCGGGGTAAGGGCGCCGTTAACCCCCATCTGCCCTCTGCTCCTCCCGGCTGGCGGCAGATTCGGTTTGGGGGTGACATGTTGGGTGCCTGACAAGAGCCAGGTCGCTGTGCGTTTGTTAAATAACATTTCCCTCTTGCCCCAGACCAGTCGCCTGTCTTCACCATGCGGCCTGACATGCGTGTGCATTAGACAAGACCACAGCAAATGCGCTGTTGCTACATTGGTTATAAACAACCTGAAGTTGTCCTCGGGCTGTGAATGGGTGACGATTGACACAAACCTGCACGGCTGACTCAGAACTTAAGTGGGATCCCAGCTTTGATGGAAGTAACAAAGGGTGTTTGAATCACAAGGGGAAGCAAGAGAATGAGACACAGAGCCAGAGAGGAGCCGAGGGGTGCACCTCATCTGCCTGAGCAATTAGGGGGGAAGGGGTCGCGCGGACATCCGTTCTTCTAGCAATTTGGCTTTCCACATGACTCATCATTATTTTACCCAGTCCACGCACCAACCTCAAAGCGAGACCACCCCTACTTAGGAGCAAAGTGCCGCCGTCTGCACCTGCGGGTCGAATGATAAACACGGGGAGGGTTGTGTTCCGCTGCAGAAGGCTCCGTGCATCGCGGAGGACGATCGCCTTCGAGACGGGTTGTCATGCATGGCCAAGAGCCTCTCACCTTCTGCAAATGTGGGAACCGCAGATGGATCAATCCTAAAACGTTCTGCAAAATGTACGGCCTCGAAGACCCTGCACAGTGTAGGGGTTCGCCGGAGACCCCTGGAAGAACGTTAAGGGGTGACCCAATCCCTGCCCACCTCTTCTAACATTCTAACGCCACCTCTGTGAGCTCTTGAATGAAGTATTTATTCCTAGTATTCTGATTAATCTCTCCCTTCTAGACCCATGACTACCCAACGGCTAATCAATCATCTGTTACACTGGTCAGCCTCACGGCTAATTTTCTGAGCACGACTACCCTGGGGCTGGGCCACCAGAGCTGACACGCCGGGCCCTGGGTAAGTGCAGTGTGTTCGCTGGGGGCAGGGGACATGCTGGTCTCACTCCCCCCATAGCTGAAATGGGGTTCTAATGCCGACGGGTGACCTCGCAGGGTCGCTGGGAAGGGGAACTTAGGGTCACCTGTGTACCGTGAGACTCACAGGCCGCAGGTGCTCAGCAGACAGGGAACTGTCTGAGCAGCGTGTGGAGGTTGGAGCGCTCTGTCCAGCCTAGCGTAGCCCTGCTGCCGCCAGGTAGTCTCCAGAACGGTCCCGTCCCTCTGCCACCAAACACGGAAGGAAGCTTTATTGCCCCTAATTGTGCAGACCCGGGCTCCACGTGACCAGTGTGAGGAGCCAGCACATTCTTTCTTCTTGAGTTTGGGATTCATTCCAAGGCTCATATCTTGCCCTGTAAATCTCATTCCCCAGCCACAGTGACTCTGAGGGGAAAACACTGAGACATAATTAACTTTTTAATTGAACCAGGAAAGGAACTGGTTATTCATGATTCCCGTATACAGTGTTCCCGGAAGCTCTCAACTTACTTCGTTTGGGGAACAAGAGATGGCAAACGAGCGCCGTGGGCACGCGGTAATTGAAATATTTATTTAGAAATAACACCAAAGCTGCGTGAGGTTGGGCCGCAGCCGGGGCCAGGCAGCACCGGTGGCCACACACCTGTTCCGAAGACTGCACCAGAGCTCAGCCCGGCGTGGGCCGTTCCTCACCTGCGCTGGCTCCTAGGCTGAGACGGCTCACAGGCCCGTTCCCGGGGGGACTTCATGGCCCAGCAAGGGGGCAGAGAGAGGTTAAGGGACTGTCCCCCTGCACCTGCCTGTCCCGGAAGTGAGTCCTGAGCCTGCTCTACACAGAGAAGGAAGCACGAAGCCTTCCACAGAGTGCTGGGCGTTTCTCAGCCACATGATTTGACCTGGTTCCTGTACCGGGAACGTCCTGCCCTCTCGTGTCTGGGACGGACGGACCCGCGTTTCTTCAGGGTCGCTGCCTCCAGCCGTGCAGGCGTGAGCTGCACCACCGGCTCCAGGGAGGCGCCCTGGGCCTGGGCCGTGAATCCCGCCTCCGGAGCCGTCCACGTGCTGGCCCTGCGCTAGGCTCACGTGAGGGGTGCAGGGCCACACCCTTCTTGACGGGTCAGGTGAGGAAAGCACCTGCTCTCAGCCCAGACACGAGGCCACCCTGCTCCCCCTGGTGGCTGCTCAGCATCCTCCGCAGCATCAGTCCCAGCAGGATCTCCCCCCAGGCGCAGGGCCCCATATATGCACCCCGTGTGGGCGCTGAGCCCCATATGCACACCCCATGTGGGCATCTGGGTCCCATATACCCATCCCACATGGGCATCTGGGCCCCATATACCCACCCCGCGTGAGCATCTGGGTCCAGTGTTCACACCCCGAAACATGGCACGGGCCATGGACTTGGAACGGGCCAACTCCTATTCCCAAACCCAGGCACACAGTCAGCTTAGTGCTGGAGGCAGTGGCTGTCCCCGCACTGGGGTCTCCATTGGGGTCACCTGCCAGGGGTGACCCAGCAGATGGAGCGTGGGGTCGAGTTACGCCCCCAGGCCTGTCACTGGCCCCCATCTGCACCCTCCTCCGGCTCCCAGGTCTCTCTTCGGCTGACAGTGACCTCAGTGCGTCTCCCTGGGAGACTGTCCCCCAGCCCAACACATGGAGCGGCCGGGGCTTCACCCCTGATGCTCAGGCCTGGGGGTGTGGTCCTCCCCTCCCAACGCTCCACTTCTTCACAAATCCCATCCTGATTTCTTCCTCCCTTGCTGATCCTCTTAATTTCTTTCTGCAGCTTTTATGCATGGTCCCACTTGGGAGAGCATGTTAAGATACCATCGGGATCAAAAGTTGCAGCACAGAATAAAATCACAGCTTATTATTTTTCCAGTCTCTAGGCTTATCTTTTCTTATCACACGAAGGCTAATCTCCGCTGAGCTGCTGCCTTTATGTCTCTAAACCCCAAAGCTTTTTCCTTGCCTCGCGTGATGAGCCTTGGCACGTTAGCAGGTCAGTGAGTGACACTGGGCTTCCATGGCCCGGGGACCCCACAGAAAGCCTTCCGGGGACTCGGAACACAGCCGACCCGCCTCCGTGTAGACAGAGTTCAGAACCAGCCACCCTCACAGGGTTCCGGCCCCTCCTTTGCTCCTTATGAGCACGGAAGTGAGGCCGATACAGTCCGGGGGCGTCTGAGGTTCAAAGTCACTGCTCCTGACACCTGACCCAAGGCTGCGTCACCTTGGGTGGCTGATGTAACACCTGCAGTGCTAAACGCTCTCACCTGCCGAATGGATGTCCGCGGTCAGGTTCCGTAAGAGCAGATACTGGGGTAGGGATTTCTGCTTTCAGGAGAAGCAGGGACAGGTGTGCAGGGACAGGTGTGCAGGGCAGCCTGGCTTCAGTCTGATCCCAGAAGGAGCCATGGGCCTCAACCTGCAGGGTCCGTGGGCTGAACGGAGCCATAGTCGGTCACGGCCGGAGGGTCTGGGAGGGAGGGAGGGAGGTGGAAAAACTCCCAAGCGCCTCTGGGACGGGGGCTTCAGGACCTCTGAGTAGGTGGTAGGGGGACCTCCTAGCTGAGCAGACAGTGGAACAGGTGCAATGGTTTTTGCCGCATCTCAGGGGGCACTAGGTGGAATGAGACGAGATCATGTTACTAATGGGTTAGGACAGGCCCCACCTATAACAGACATGCAGGAAATGGAACCACGATTATGCGGCGGGGTGGCTTCTCACTTCAGCTGCTGGGGTTCAAACTTCAAAGATTCAGAATCCCCCGAAGGGCGTGTGGGAGTAGAGAGCCCCAGAGTTTCTGGTTGGGAGGGTCTGGGGGCCATCACAGAACGTTCGCTTCTGCTCAGTCCCCAGGGGAGGTGGACACTTATCTGGAGACTGTCCCTCTGAGAACCACTGGACGGAGCCAGTGAACTTCCAACGTGACTGCAGAGGGGCTTATGGATTCGTCAAGGCCGGACTGCAGTCCCGCCCGCAGGGGCTCGGCCCCTGTCTCCGTTCTCCGCTGCTCCGTAGCCGTTCCGTCCGTGGTTGGAGCCAGTGTCGTGTGGAATTCTGCACTGAACCAGCTCTTGAGTAGACGTTTAGGAATTCTGCTAGCCACTTGCGAACCACAGCTATTACTAAAATTAGGTTCTTTAAACTTACCATTAAGTAAATTATATAAAAAACAAGAGCAAACGAAACTCAACACTTGTCCCTTCCTGATCAGTTTACTCCCTTTTGTCACGATCCGTGCTCCTGAAGTCGCTCACATGGATCTCATTGTGTTCCAGCCTCACACTCAGTGACGCCGCGGGGCACGTGGGACGGCTGCCGGCACGGCCCGCACGCTACGGCCTGAAGGTTTCACACACTTATCACCTGACTGGTCTGCACATTCGCCGAGGCTCCTAGGGGTGGTTTACAAACGCAGCACCAAGAGGACACCCCACGGTGCCAAGCGGGTGTGCCAGCTGAGCCCACAGGCAGATGTAGAGGACAGGGTCGCTCCGGACCGTTCCTGGCCCACAGCACTTCACAGGTGCACGCCAATTAGAGCTGCAAGCCGTTGTCCCGTTCAAGTCACTGTCCTTGCCGGCCACGACCCAGGACGCTTCTCCTCTCGAAACAGTTCCCGTATGGCATCTGCTCAAATTCAAAGGAGCTTTCCCCTGCGTCTGCCCCAGCCAGCGGGTCAGATGCTTTCCACTCCCACGCGTGTGGTTGCAGGAGAGCGGCCGGAGCAGTTCTGTGGCTCACACACTGTTTGGGGGCAGCTCTTCGCTGGCGGGAGCCTCCTGGGGGGACATAGAGATGGCGAGAGGGGTCTGTGAGGCGTAGAAGAGACAGACTGGAGTCGGCAAGGCAGCACGCGTCAGCGAGGACCAGGGACGACAGGCGGTACGGAGCGGGGACTTCGCTCCCAATCCGGTTACTGAGGACGGATCGTGCAAGCGCCGACCCGGGAGACGGCAAAAGCTGCACCACGAAGGTGCTTGGTGTCCCTAGAACGCGCTGTCTGTCAGGCGATGCTGCTGTCGCTGACGATGTAAGGACGGGACGTTGGTGGCAGACGGTGGCCAGGGACCCGGAAGTCTGGATTCTACCCTTGGATCCTGGGCGACGCTGACCAAGTCACCGGCTGTCCCTGAACATCCGTGGGACACGTTATGCCTGTTGTCCTCACGGTGCTGTTGGGCTAGTCAGCCGGAGGAATTGTCACTACGTAGCTGCCGTAAATGAGTGGGGACCCTCAGGGGTCGCAGGACTCGGGATATTTGCATATATACACTTCTTATTTTCAGCTGGACGCGCCACTTCTTGTCTTTACTTTGACTTTGTAATGAAACTCAGGTTTATCAGTAAAGGAACGCTTTCTTCCCTCAGAGAACACGAAGCTCTGACGACGATGTAGAAAACCAGCCCATCGACTCAGGAGGAGCGTCCAGCGCGCGGTCACGTCTCTGGGACGTGCGGACCGTGAGCCCGGGGGTCTCGGTGCCCGGGGGCTCGGTGTCGCGTGGCCGCCTCACTGACACCTGGGAGCCGTGGGCGTCAGGGGGCCACAGAGCAGGTGAATTTCTTCTCTTTAAAAATGTTCTTCCCTTGGGGAAGCCGGGAGGGCTCAGTGGGTTAAGCGCTCACTTTGCAGCCCCGGGGACCAGGGATCGAATCCTGGCCCCGGCCCGTGTGGACCCATGTGCTGAGCTGGGAGCTCCCCCAGCTCAGTTCTCTCTCTGTCTCTGTCTCTGTATCTCTCTCTCTCTCTGTCAAAAATAAATAAATATATATTTAAAAAAAAACAAAAAAAAACCCCACAAAAAAACCCGCAAAAATGTTCTTCCCTTAATTCCTTTAAGTTTCTCTTTTAATGTTTTTGTTTGTTTGTTTTAATATTGTTTTTTGAGAGAGGGAGAAGGGGGAGGGCCCAGAGCAGTCTCCGTAGTTGTACATCATCACTTGTGATGTGGTTTCATTCCGCACAGGTGGGCGTGGGGCTGAACTGGGGGCCTTCCACTTGGGAGGGGGGAACAATCACTGCTGAGCTGCCCTGGCGGTTACCAGTGGTTCTGCTGTTCAGCATGTGGGGTCTGCACGGGCGAGGGCTGGGACTCCGTCCCTGGACCTTGCGACTGCAAGGCAAGCTCTCAGCCACTAAGCTATCCCGGCCTCCCTCCTTTAACTCTTTTAAACAGTTCTCTTCCCAATGCCCACGGTTCCCATGTCCCACCGAGTCGCTTCGCGGTGGCTGTGGACTCTCCCTGCAGCTAATGTCCTTCCACTCAGCATGTCCTCACTCTATTAGGGCCTGTAGTGTCCACGGTCTCTGTGAATCTCATAGTGACTCTTCAAAAAGGGCATTAGCAGTGACAAGGCCCCCGTTTGTGAATGAGGAAACTGAGGCCCAGGAAGATAAAGGGGAGACCCAGTGAACCCAAATTTTATGCCCAGGACCCTTGACTCTCAATATATTTTCGAGACAGCCAGGAAACATCGGGGAGTGGAGGGAAAGAGACGTCCTACAAGACCGTGTCTTCGAGTTTCCCCTAGTCAGGAATCCCCAGGAACTGAAGAGTGTGTGGACCCGAGTGGGCTTTGGGGCGTCTGCTGCCATTCCAGCGCATGTCCTGTGAGGACTGGCCCGTCCCCAAGACAAGAGGAGACGCAGTCGCAGCCCTCGTCTCCGTGGAGTGTCCCCAGGGCCTGCGTGAGCGATGCAGGCCAATTACGTGGCGATGAGTAAGCGCTCAGCCACTAGCGCGCACATCTATCTGCCAGGCGCCCGTGTGCTGGGGAGGCCGGCGCCGGGCGCTGCGTCCTCGGGAGATGAGCTACGGGGTTGCAGGGACGGGGCTGTCTCACCAGCCGTAAAGTGGGCGCACACTTAGGTGGCTGACGATATAAACTGGCCAGGGGCCCGCCGGGACTCAGTGCCTGTGGCAGGAGAGGGTGACAGAGTAGACCTGGCTTGGGGCCAGCAGGGTCCCCCTCCCCACGGCGTGTCAGCCCCAGCATCTCAGCGATTAGAGCCGGAAAGACCCGAGGGGTGACCTGAGCCTGCGTTTCTGTTCAGAAATGAGGAGTGACTTGCCCAAGAACACAGTCAAGTCCAGGGGCTCCTTTCTCTCATGCAAGACGGTCCCCAGCACACGGCTCGCTTTCGGGGAAGGACAGGTGACAAGACATGTACCTGCACAGACTCGCCTTCGGCACAGAGATGGCTATGGAGTGGGGACCACGGCACAGGACGTCCGCGTCCACTTCTGAGTGGGTGAGGCAAACACCCGCCGGACGAGCCTTGTGTCCCCACCCCGCTCTCATCTGCGTGGGGACAGCCCTGTGGCACTTCATCGTCACGTGTCACTGCACACGGCGTGCGTGCCCACTGCGTGCGGGGTGTGGTGTGATGCTCAAGACGCTCCCATAGGAGAAAGCAAAGACGCCTTCATAGCCTGGGGTCACATGTCCTGGTGGGAAGACCTTCCTGGTGGGTGGGTGCCGGCTGGGATGGACCGGGATGACCACAGCCCACCACCCAGCCACCCAGCATCAAAGTCTAGGGGTCCCACGCTCATGCCCTGCTCCCTTCCCGTGGAGGGTGTGGCGATGGGGGCTGTCAGGCCGTGGTCTGCAGCTGCCAAGCCCCATCTGCCTAGAGCAGCCACACTCTTCTGCATCTGACTGAGTCCACATGGCCCCCAGCCCCTGTAGGACTCCTGCGGAGACCCACGGGAGCCAAGGTGACAGGGGTGAGCATGGCACAGGCGAAGGCTCAGCTAACAATGGCCGTCGTTCAGCCACCGTGACGCACCACCGAGCTATGACAGTGCAGTCGCCGCGCGGTGCTCTGTGCCTGCTGGGCGACGTTCTAGCTTCGTGACAACACTGAGGGAGGGGCGTGATCACCCATCGTCACCCTGCTGCGGCGGAACCAGGGGCCGAGAGCCGTGCTGTCAGCGGCCCAAAGCCGCCGACTTGGGGAGCAGTGGGCCAGGAGCAGGTGGACCCAACACCCAGGTTCTCAGTCCCGAGACGGGTCATCGTTTCGGTGGCCAGAACTCAGAGGCGCCTCTCCGTTGTTGAGAAGCTGCCGATAGGAACACAAAGGGAGCGAAGCACTTTGAACCTCTCACACATGGTGATGCATTGCGTTTCCCTTCTCGGTGGCAGGCTAAACGAATGCCTGGGGGTTGATGAATGCACAAATATTCACCCAAAATGCAATCCCAGCAGAAAGTAAAGGGGAGGGATCATCAATCTCCTGTCCGTCAAGCCTACACGCCTCTGAAACCGGGCCCCCCGTGGCCCAGCCCCCCTGCCATTCATCTGTAGCGACTTGGCCTGAGTGTCTGCTTGGACCCCGGGCGGCACAAACACAGCGCCTGCCGAGGGACTCGGGTCTGGAGCGCCTCATCAAGCTCCCATCCTACCTGAGGCGTAGGACCGAGCTTCCCAAGGGAGACAGCCTGCACCCCCTCGCGACGGCCAGGCACGCTCACCACGTGGAAGCCGCAGACGTCCCACCGGACAGTCGTCGCTTTACTCAGCCCAGGAGGCGTGTGCGGAGGGTGGTGGGGGGCGGCCTTTTGTGTAGCAGGAGTCTACACTCCATTATTCTGAGTGGGGAGCAGAACGGTGCAAGCCTAAGGCAGACCCCCCACTGAACCTCCCTGTCTTCTCCCCAAAGCTTCTCCGCTGCATAGCACAGGAGGGGGAGGGAGGCGGGAGAGGAGGGGAGAGCGGCAGAGCCCTGGAAGGCCGATGGGGAGAAATGGGGGAAACGGGAGACGCGGGTGGAATGGCCGGGCGTCCTTGCTGCCGAGGTGGCGAGGCGGCCGGACAGCACGCGGGACGCGCGGCCGTAGCGCGGGAGCTCAGTTTCTGTGTATCGCCAGGCACCCCGCACCCGGGCCACTCGGTCCGATAAGATCGGCAGCCTCCCTCGCCCTTCACAAAGCCCGACTCCAAATCGCTCAGCTCGCACAGTTTTTGTACTTAAAATTAATTTATTACCCAGAAAAGCAGCCCAGAATATGCCTCAGAAATGGATTTTAGAGGCTCATAAATACTATCTATAAACTTATCAGCCCATAATGACATTATCCGAGGACAGAATGAACTTGCCAATTCTCCTGGAGTTGCCAGGAGAATAAAAGGAGACAATGAGAGTGGGCCCAGAATAGAGCGGGGTGCCTTCCTGCGGCGAACGGCCCATTACTTCCACAGCCCCCACCCTGAGGAAGCCCGGAGATGATCAGCTCCGTGTGCGCCCCACCACACCAGCATCTGTGACTTCTGAGCACTAACGACACTTTGCTCCGTCCACCGAGCACTGAGCACCAGCTTGGTCCTGGGCCGAAGCAGCTTCCCGCTGAAAATCTAAACAACAACCAGACTTAGGTGGATCCAGTTGTCTATTTTGCCCAACAGCACAAACCCACGCCCCTGCCACAGATCACTGCTCGCGATTTTATTCTAGAGACATATTCTCAAAGAGTCATTCCTGAGTTTTCAGGAGGCATTCGCTTTTCTGAGGGGGATATTTTGACCTCATGTGTGAAGAATGAGTACACAGCTCCATGCAACCTCAAGAAACCTTAAAGCCAAGTCTGTGAAAAGACTCCCCACCTTGCCACACCGTGAAATTCGTACCTCAAAGCGCTCTCGTCTGTTGGATCAAAACAAACAGTATTTTTATGTTCTCTTTCTCAACAAGAGCTCCCAGATCTGATTCCCTTAGCCTCTCCATTTAGACAAAGAGCCAGGAACTTCAGACCCGAATTGGCCTTCAAAACGATCGCCCTTTGCCTTTGAAAAGGAGGAAACTGAGGCCCAGGGATGAGAGCGGTTTGGCTTCAGGGTAAGAGCGTGAGGTAGCAGCTGAGCCGGGGCTGAAACCTAGACCTCCTCCCGTCTACTGCACCCGGTCACTGCAGTTTTCTTACTCGTACAACCGGCTGATGTACTTCGCCGTGTTGACTGCCCAGAGGCGCTGGGAATGCCCCGGCAGACAAGAAGCAAGGTCGGATTTGCGGGGACATCAGGAGTCACGTCGGAACAAGAGATTATTGCGGAGGGTCATCTCTCTGCAGTCGGGACCTCGCACGTCCTGTTCACTCCTGCATCCCCGGAGTTGGGGCCGGTGGCGGCTGAGTGAACGGATGGGTGGCCTGACTCGACGTGGACCGTGTCAGGTTCTGCTTGCAGGGCAGCACACAGGAGTGAGGCAGTTGCCATGGTGATCACAGCCCTTCCCTTGCAACCCAGGAAGTTGTTAGCAAGTATGATAGGATGTCTAGTTCAACAGCCAGCTCACAGTGTCACCCCACATCCCCCCCAACCCGCTGCTTGGATCTATTTCTCCCGAAACGCTCCAAGCCCTCGCCGAAGGTGGTGTGAACTGTGCTCCCCACAGGACAGCAGGGGGAGTCCCCATCCTTTCCTGCGTTTATTTATTTATTTATAAATGGAAAGACTGAGTCACAGTAGTGAGGCCCAAAGGACGGCTGCAGGGAGAACTGAGACGGGTTGCTTCCGGAACCGAGCGTTGTTTGCAAGTCCTCTTCCCAGGGCTTGGGGGAGCCGGCCCGCCCCCAAACGTGGCGTTCGCACAGAACAGATAATGGCAGTGAGGTGACGACAGCAAAACGGCCCCACGGAAGAGAGAACGCGTACAAACGACCTCCCTGTAAGTAGACTTACAATGAGCTGTACGGCATGTACATGGTGACAAGGATACACTGTTATCAATGATCGTTAAGAAGATGGTAGTTATCAGACACGGCCATGTTCGCACCACGTAAAAAAATGGTAAAGATGATAAATCTCACCAAATTAATTAGTTAATTGGTCAAATGGAATCCCAGTAAGGCTGAGTGCTTTTTTTTTTATTGTGGTGAAATTATAAAAACTTCATCTAGAAAATTAAACCAGGTGAAAATATTGAAGGAAAGACAATTCCTGCCTCGGTGAACTTGAGCGACTGATTAGCCCTTAAAACTTTGGAGACACATGCCAAGGAATGAACAGACGCGTCTATTCAGGGGAATAAAAATAGCAAGCCTGGAAATAGATCCCACTGCTTTTAATAATTTATTCTATGATAAAAGGCAAAGAACAAATTAGTGGAAATGGGAGGAAAATTGATTAACCATTAGAGGAGAAAAATCTGCTTGATCTCTAACAGTTCCTACATACATGAATTCTAGATTCATGAATGATTAATGACGAAGCAAAAATGTGTTTCTAAATAAACTGGAGAAAAGCATGAGGAGATGTTTTGCTGAGCTCTGGTCAAAGAAAGCCACAGCAGTGTTGTCTGGCCCGGGGACTGTGTTGTTTGGCCAGAATGGAATTTTAAACCATTGCACGTCATCTATGTAGATTCTTAAAGAAACACTTAAATTGAACCTAATGATAAAAAAAAAAGTGGAAGAGTCCTGATTATGGGACATTCCTATAGATAAATATTTTTTATTAAAAAAAATTCACACACAAACTTGTATGCGTGCTCACGCGCACACGCACACACACACACACACACACACACGACAGGGGACTGACTCTTCTAGATTAAAGATGACTACAGAGAGATGACAACCAAATAAATGAAACCAAAATGGAGATTGAATTGGAGGAAAAATGGCCAAGAAAGGACATTTATGGGAAAATTAGGGGGACATATCTATGAGGTACATATTGGTCAATATTAGTATACCAGTATTGAAGTTTTTGGGGTGATGATGTTATTCTAATTATGTTGGCAAATGTTCTTATTGATTGGAGATTGCTGAAGGGATGAGAGGGTTAGTGAGCTGTAGAGGGAGAGAGAGAGAGAGAGATCAATAACAACTAGAAATTCTCTGACATCAGCAGGAAAAAGAAAACTTTTGTCACCTGTAAAATTGGTGAGGAAGAAACACAAATGTCTAGTGTTGGTAAACATGGTGAAATGGGTGCTGTTCAGTATGGCACCAGCTGTGCCCACGTGCGTGGAATGGAGTTTTATGATATTGACACGTTTCTAGAGCACATACATGTGTAAAAGCGTCGATGCAAGAATTTCATTTCTAAGAATGCATTCGAAGGTGACATCGAGAGGAAACATGCGATCAGGCCGCAGGAGCACCATTTGGAGGAGACCCCGGCGGCTCTGACTTAACGGAGTCGCTTCAGGGCCATGCACCCCACGCGTGTGTGCGAGGCCTGACAATTAAGTTCTCGGACTGGCAGGAGGTCTCAGAAGAATGCGACTCAGACCTTCGCCTTCCCGCATGGGCAGTTCTGGAACTGTGGACAGCGGCCACCCACGCCGTAGCCACCCACCCACTCACCCTTTTCCAAAAACCTGGGTCGTGGAGATAAATTCTGGGCCGAGCAGTTCAATGACAGTCCTTTCCAGTTCTTGATGTCTGTAGAGTGTTGGATCTTATCCCCTCGCGGCCGCTTCCTCTTCTTCACGTTGTTACCTTCCTGTGCTCTCTCGTCACTTTTCGGGGGAGATGATTTCATGGACTCTTGTCGCGGCAGCTCGGGTCCTCGCTGCAGCATAGCGGGCCCCCAGGGCCCCCAGAGTCATGTTAATCAGGACAGTAAAGAGCGTTTCGGGCCGTTCACCGGCAGACGGTGCTTCCTACTCCTTCCCTCCTGCAGTGTGCTGGTCCCGGTGGCTGCGCAGGGAGGGAAGAGCCCATTCTGCTTCCACATCATGAGCGCCCAACCTCGGGGTTCCTAGCGCAACCCCCTCGAACGGGACCAGCAGGGCTGCACCGCATTGGACGCCTTCTACACGCCTCTGGGCCACACACAAGCTCCAGCCGTCCTGGGGTGGCCTTGCTCCTTCCGTTGAACAATTTCATTCCGGGGCAGATGGCTCATCCTTTCCCACGTGGTTTTGAAAATAATGGATGTCGAACCAGTAATTCCATCAAAAGTGTCTGCACGGTGGAACAAAACTCCCCAAGGAGCAGGATCTCATCACACTTGCAGACCTGGTGCCTTGGTAGGTGGGGCAGGAGAGAGAGACGAGGACCCCAGAGCTGAACAGGACGGTCTCTCTGAGTTTTCAGCGCTCTTGTTCTTCCCGAGCGGTCTGAGCCCACCATTATCATGCTGGTCTTCCTCCAGGGCCGTGAACAAGAGAGGGGTGCTGTGTGTACTGAGGTGGGTGCAGCCTCCAGCGGAAAGACGCATCACCAGGAATTCCTTTGTCCTCTGTCGCCTTTCGGTTTTGTACAGACAAACCTGGAAGAGACTGAAGGTTCAGTCCCAGACCAGCCCAAGAAAGCAAATATCGTAGTAGAGCGAGTCACACAATGTTTTTGGTTTCCCAGGGCCCAGAAGAGTTATGTTTACACCACGCTGTAGACCACTTAGTGTGTAACAGCAATGTGCATACTTTACACCTTACTGCTAAAAAATAGGAACCATCAGCTGAGCCTTCAGCGAGTCAGAATGCTCCCACTGGTGGAGGGTCTTGTCTCAGTGTTAGTGGCTGCTGACTGATCGGGGTCGCGGTGCAGAAGGTTGGGGTCACTGTGGCAGTTTCTTAAGACAACAATGGTGTTTCCACATAGATAGGCTCTTTCTTTCACCAACAGTTTCTCTGTAGCAGGTGATGCTGTTTGATGGCATTTTCCCAGAGAAATTCTTTCAAAATTGGAGTCATCCTCTCCAAACCTGCCACCACTTTATCTACTAAGTTCATTTAATATTCTAAACTCCTCGTTGTCATTTCAACAATCTTCACAGCATCTTCCCCAGGTGCAGATTTCATCTCAAGAAACCGCTCTTTGCTCGTCTGTAAGCAGCAGCTCCTCATCCGTTCAAGTCTGATCAGGAGACGGCAGCAATCCAGCCCCGTCTTCAGGGTCCACGTGTAGTTCTAGTTCTCTTGCTGTTTCCACCGCAGCTGCAGTTACTTCC
>PVKE010021213.1:0-26749 GCA_004027555.1 Craseonycteris thonglongyai | reverse complement strand
AAACAGACAGTAGTCAAGTAAATGAATGAATAAGACTACTGCTGCCCTCCCCTTACAGAGCTTACAGAGAATTTAAGAAGTGATTGGAATAGCATGGGGTGCTATGAGAGGGAAAGGGCAAATGGCCAATGTATCAAGGTTCCATGTAGGACAAGTTTATGTCCTAATCACACATTTGCTCAAACACTCCTTTTACTATTCTCAGTCTAACAAGCTGAAAGAGAAAGATCATGGATCTATAACCCTTGACCAACCATGCCAGCTTGAGGGACGGCCACCTTCTTCAGCCTGTAAGAGGACCAAGGGTCTATTTTCCTCCTCTTTCTCCACCCTAAAATTCCCCCACCCTCTTGGACTATACTGCCCTGCCTCAATGCCAGGGTCCCTTATTTCTTTTCTCTTTAAATTAATTTCTTTCTCCAAAGGTGCATTCTCTTTCCCATCAAATACGACAGTTAACATAGCCTACCATTTTGATTTAATGTTCATAATATTTATGGAATAGCTATACTATCATCCCCATTTTATAGAGAGGAGAATAGATCCAGAGAAAACATCAGCTAGTTCACAGCAGAAATGGGACCTCAAAACCAAGGCTCTGGCGATTAGCCCAGTGTTTTCCCCACCCTATATCAGCCTCTTGGGCTAAGCCAGGCCATTTTCAGAGCCCTGAGAAAGTTGGCTGCCTCCTGCTGGCAGGGAATTCCTTCCAGGCTTCTGGTGCTACTGCTAAAGAAGGGACAGTCCCAGAAGCCAGGAGGGTAGATTGTACACAGAGACATTATATGCTTCTATTTCCCTCTCTCATCATGGAAGGAGAGCATTGGGGAGGGAAGGGGGATTATGAAAACCAATAATTTGTGACAGTTGATAAGTGTCAAAAAAGTATTTACTCACATTCATTCCCTGAAAGGCACATTCTCTGTGTGTTTTTATTTGTCTTTCAACGATGGCATCAGTCAGGTGGACTCAGCAAGAAATATCCAGGTTTTAGCCAAATGCCTCGGAGGGAGAGTTTCATTTAACTTCATTTTTTTCCAGCCAGGACTGGCTCCAAGGCTAGTTTTTCTGACTAGGTTATTTGCCACATGAAAAGCAAATTCCCAGAGGTTCCTTAGATTGCCAGATCCGATGCAAGCTGACTGCTGCCACCCACCCGTACACCCACCCACCCACTAATAAGACATAATGCTGTCCTATTTTTGGTAACAATGAAAGGGCCTCCGGGTGCAAGCAGAAAGCTGTTTGTTTTCTGTTACATCACTTTGCCTTCGAAGGCTGGTCTGTGCTGTGTTTTCGTGGTGATGCAAGTCGGCTCTCTCCTCCAGCAGTTGGATCCCTCCCATCTCACAGCACCTCACAGGTCTCTTCCCGGAGCAGTGCATTGCTGGAGAGAGGAGCAGCTCACGAATCAGCTGCTGGTCCCTGTTTTGAAAAGCAGAGATACAGAGGCAAAGGAAAAGGGTGGACTCCTGTGTGACCTGGTCTCAGAGCAAGACAATCACCAGCTGAATTCCAGAAGCCCTGTTCATGTTTGCGGAGATTTTTCCCACTGCATGGAATCAGAGAGAAGCCAAAGGATGGGAACTGCCTGCATCCCTCTGAGAAGAATTGCTTATTTCTTATGTCTCTTATCTGCGCTTTTGCTGACTGAGGGGAAGAAACCAGCGAAGCCAAAATGCCCTGCCGTGTGTACTTGTACCAAAGATAATGCTTTATGTGAGAATGCCAGATCCATTCCACGCACCGTTCCTCCTGATGTTATCTCATTGTAAGGCCCGTAAGCATTTTGCTATCTAATTTATGATTTTAAAATTCCAGCCGGTGTATTTGGGGCTTTGTACGTATTGGTAGAAGGGCATAGAGAGAGAGATTCCTCTTGCAAGCTTGGCCATTTGACAGTGCTAACGTTTTGCTGCGTTTAGAAATTTTGATTTTTATTAGCTGCTATGGAACATGCTTAGATGTCCCCCACCCCTGAACATTATTATGAGAAACCTGTAGCAGATTCATTCCTCCTACTTCGTCTGGGAAGGAACAGTATCGTACTTCATAAAATTGTGTCAAAATAGTGACTGTTTTGCTGAACTGGATTAACATAAGGTTTGTTCTGTGTGTGTGTGTATGTGTGTCTCTTTGTGTGTGTCTGTTTGTTTGTTTTGTTTGTTTTCTTTCAGATCCTTTGTGAGATCTGGTTTTACTGAAATCTCAGAAGGGAGTTTTTTATTCACACCATCGCTGCAGCTCTTGTGAGAAATATTTATATCATGACTATTTTTAATATAGCATATATTTGGATAAGCCCTCTAGTAAAACGATCTCAATATTCATTGTGTCAAATGTGATTATATTTCTGGGGGAAAAAAAGAATATCAGTAAAGTGAGAGGTAGATGGGTTTGTGTGCAACTTGACGCCAATGATGCAGGTTGATTCTTGCAATGGTAAACTGGCTAACCTGGAAAGCTATCTACTTTCATGGCTATTTATGAAGTTGTCGGACTGTTACAACAATGCTCCCAAGTCCATTCCACCGTTTTACTTTCATTTTTGACTTGGGAACTTTGGTTCTTTTGCCCTGGAATTTTTGGATTAGTCAATACAGAACCCAGCATAACATATGCACTCAAGATGTTGTCTCCTGGGGACCAGGGGCAGGCTGCTACTTCTGTGTGATTTACCATGTGGGTAAATAAAATCTGGGTTCTTTCTAGGTAATTCCTTAAAAGATTAATTCTGGAAGGACTGTTTTCTAATCTCATCTATTTATAACTAGTCCCCTTCCAAGGAGGAAAAGAAAATATGAATATAGGATAGTGCAAAGGATGAGTCTTAGCTGTGTGTTTTGAGTTAGCCATGAGGGAACTGAGTTAGCCATAAGGGAACTACATATTCAGTCTACATCTCAAAATAGTAAAAAAATAATATTTGGCTCAGCTCTCTCCACAGGCATAATGTCACATGGATAGTTCTTTCTGATGTGTAATGTTTGGCTATTGGAGTGCTAGTTCTTAGAGCAGGACCACGTGGGGGTCAAGCGGTCCCCTGGTATTCAAATGTCAGGCAACCGACTGTGGCTGTAGTTATACGTTTCCAAGAGGGAATTAGCCTAATGTCAGTCAACTGAGTTTTAGTTATCTTAACTGCATGATTCAGGACCCAAGGTTTTGGGGTTCTTTTTGATTGTTTTTATTATCTTCCCTTAATTGACCATTTAGCTGTTTGAAGTTATATACAGAGTGGCAAACACAGCATAGATTTGAAATTGGAGAGAACTGTGCATAAGTCTCACCCCACCACCCATTAGAAACTAGATTTGTAATTTTGTGAAGATGACATTCTCTCTGAGCCTCAGTCTCCTCATCTGTAAAATGGAGGTGATAACTCACTGAAAGGTTATCAGAGATAAAATGCTTGGCATAAGTTCAAATGGTTACACATTTCATAAATGATAGGCTTTAAATTTTTTACATAAAGCTAAAAAAAAATCACTTAACCTATTGTTTTGTCTATGTGAAATCTCCAAATTGGTTTGACTATTTCATTAATTTACAAACCTGATCAGGTGTTTTGATGTTATGTAACAGTGTTAGCTAATGTCCTTCTTCTAGCTAATGTCTTTGAGTGATTAACAATTGAGAGAAATATTCCTAAGGGATTTATGTGTTTGACTGATGGCTACTGGTATAATTAAGGAAAGTGTTAGTACATGAAACAAATTCAAAAAGATTGTCTTTAGCTCATAAAGAGTCCAAGTCTCCAATGTTGGGGTCCCTCCACAGAATAAGAATTGGTTGCACTGAGAAAGTGATAAATTGTGCTTATGTGGCTCATTTGTTAAGTTAATAAATGGCTCATTTAAAAAGCATCTTTTTGATAAACTAAGGCATCTCTCTTCTTCCAGGACAGTTAAATAGATCAGTTCTTAAAATTCAAATTGTGTCAGTTGACACATACTACTCATATTCTAACACTAGATGGACTTTAGCAGTAACACAGAAAGACTGGATTTATCAACCTAATCAGTCAGCACATCTCCACTTTGTTTTTGCTGAGTGGACCCAACCTCGGCAAGCACAGATGCTGGACAATGTTATAGAAATAGTTCCTGACTGCTGCAGGGTAATGTGATTACACGTATTTAGAATCACAGAGGGAAGCCAAGGAACTAGTTTTTAAATAGCCCATACCAAGTGTGTGCCATGCCCCTGTGTCCCATGCTCTGAGTTCCTATGGAACATTCCAGCACTTATTTCTAAAAGCAGTTCGGGTTTCAGAAAAAACAAATGGGCAAATGATTCTTGCCCTATATGTCCTTATTTAACTCACATGGGCTAACCTCCAAATGGCAGATTTGTGCCAGGGCTAATCTTATGCAAAATCGCCAAGGCCAAAGTTGGTCTCTAACCTACAGGACCCTATTTTCTGAAGATTTTGCCCCCTAATCTTCCTGCCCAATGTTTTCTGCTTCCTCCCATCCTCAAGCTCATTTTCACTGAGGAAATAAATACTAAGGCTCCAAATATGAAGTGTGCCACAATCATAACAGTGGTGGAAATGGATGTTTCACCGACAAAAAGTGTTCTTCTATGGGACAGGGTAATCCAGTGCTCTGAAAACCCCATGTGGGCTGCCAACCTTCCAATGGAACATGATAACCAAGAGGCCTGAATTTTCTTATGCATGATTTTTGCCATCAAATCAGGCTTGGATCACACCAACCATTACTTGGGGGTTGCAATGAATTTTAATGGCATTGGTGACCACAGATTACCAAACTGACCTGTCCTATTCTGTGAGATGATAAACTTTTGAATCAATTCTGCTCGATTGATGTATTTATTATACAAAGGCAGTTGGTTTCTTGCGTGTTGTTGAAAGGGAAAAGAAATGCTCCCTTCCCATTATCCCACCTAACAATCTGATAATTTCATTATGGCCCTAAATGCTTTTTCAGACCTTCTGTAGAGACATGATGAGAAATACTTCTTGAGCTGTCAGCTTGGGGTACTGAGGGAGACAGACAGGGTTCCTCCTTAAGCTACATACAGTGTCTGGAGAGAAGATGCTGGTAGGCTGTGGCTGGCAGTGTGTGTTGGAAAACAAGAAAAACAAAAGCCCACACTCCATAGAAAGAAGAGATAGAATAAAATTATCCAATAAAAATGTATCAGAATAGTTGTAGAAAACATACATACATATATATATATATATATATATATATATATATATATATATTTCATTTATGGTTTTAAACAATGGCAGCAAAAGCTTTCTCAAAAATAAATAAATAAAAAACCATTTTCTTGATGTTTTTCCACAGGGCCAGTTGTGAAACATAACCAATGAGAACAATTGTTCATTCTAGTTTGCTTTTTGTGAGAGGAAGTGATGCTTGTAATGAATGTAATTTTACAGAAATGTGTTTTCACACATTACAGCCCTTCTCAACTACAGACTGAAATCCCCAATGGTATAGGCTCGTTACAGAAGTAAAATTCAAATTTAAGAGTATAAAATGTGACCACATTGCTAATAGTTTATAAATTTTTTAATATAGTAGATGCTTCTAACTCTTAAGAGAGTATTTACATGAAATAAATTATAGGGTTGGTTTTAGTATCATACTCAAAAACAAACAAAAATCTGTATGTAAGAATTCAATGGAATCAGAAAAAATTTTTATTTATTCCAATGAGATTTTATCTGAAGCAATAGAACTGATCCCTCTAGGGTGCAGAATTATTATTTCTTTTATTTATCTACAATACGTAAGTGTGTAAAACATAAGAAATCAAAAAAAAAAAAAAAAGAAAACTCAAATAGCTTTAACAAGATAAATAAGTCTATCCTTACTAAGGTTTTATCATTTAGTCATTCAAAATATTATTAGTCCAGGGTAAATTATTCAATGCCTATCTTACCTTCACAGTGCTTGGCCTCTTTTTCTATTCCTCCTCATATTACAAGTATAAATAAACTTCAGCAATCTTCAATGACTACTCAAACCAGACCATCAGCTCAGAGGGCTTCTAGAGGAATTATTAGCTGGTTATGGATGAGCATGTTTTGGTTTTTGCCCAGCTGATGACCCAACAATGGACCAAAAAGTAACAATTTCAGGCATCTGAGCTGTTTTTTTCTACAAATCATCCAGTGACCTACAGCTTTGATGTTTTAATTAATTTAAATTTATTGTAACTGTGCAAACTAACCCTGTACAACAAATATTTTCTCTGAAAATGTATTTCATCCTCTCAGTTATTCAGGTGAAAAACGTAGGAGTTACCTGCCCCTTGTCCCTCAGTCCACATCCAACTGGACAAGTCCTTGCTCAAACAGCAGGAGAATCTGTCATCTCCCCAGGGCCCTGGCCCTAGATGAGGCTGCATTCGCTATTGCACAGGCTGCTGGGGGAGCTTCTGTGCTGGTCTCCCTCCTTCCAGTTCCCATTCTACCCACCTCCCTTAGTGTTACCTTCCTGAAACACAGATCTCATCAGGCCACCCTTGTGCTTGGAAGCCTTTAATGGTTCCCTAGAAACAGAGAAAGTCTGAACACCTGAGTTGGTATTAATAGAATTTGGCTATTTGTCCAAGATCATCTCTCACAATAATGAACACACACACGCTCAAACCAGACTGAAGTACCGGTACCTCATTCCCTGACCTCTGTTTCCTCAAGTTCTGTGGACTTCACTGATGCCTCTAGTACTTCCTGTTCTGTTGTTTATTAGAGCTATTTGTGCTGCATCTGCTCATGTCTTTCATGAAGGATTACCAATTGCTAAGGTCTTAGAGAAGAGCCTAGACTTTGCTTACTATATATTTGTTGAATTCAAACTATATTTTCATTGATTTTACACTAAGGACTTCTGCTTTCCCATTTATAGATAGTCTTAAGCTTGGCTTTTCCCTATTAAATTTCTCAAGAACTAAAAGTGTGGAGGTCTGGAAAGTGAGTTGAATCAAAATAATGTGAAGAGATATTTGCTCATAATGTTATGCCATCAAACTTCTTCAACAGAGATTTCCACTATGCCAGAACTTAAAAGGCAAAGTACCCAAAGCCTTTCCTTAGACCTAATGTTTGATTCTTATTTGTCCCACTCTGGCTTCCTCTAGGTCTTTGACATGTGAAAAATCGTATTTAGGCTCTTAGGTTCTTTATTGGACTATGGAGGCTGACTCATCTCTCACCTGTGAAGGGTAGAATTCCCCCTTTCTCCAATCTGACTGGATATCCAAAGGGAAATGTTGGTTTAGATGAAAAAAAAAAACAAAAAAAACCCATTAACACAAAGATAATTTCCTTTTTGGCTTTTGTATTTGCTTAGCTAAAACAAGTATTTACTCATTGTATAGCTACTAGCAGTAACAAAATGAAATTAAAAGCCTCCTATTTCAGCAAACACATTTTGGGGTTTTACTGTGCTGCAGGCACAGTGCTGAGCTTTGTGGAGGACACAGAGATAAGTGACATCTCTTCCTCTCCACCTTGATATGACAAATCCAAGCTGCCGTGATCCCTAAAAAAAGGACAATTATATTTTGCTTGTGTTTGAAAGCATTATAAGGTAGTCTTGATAATCTTTCTCATTTTGTTCAAAATGGTATTCAGTTGAGTGTTGATGGTGATGCTTGCCAACCATTGATCTGGTGGCTGATATAGGCTACAAAATGATTATAGTGGCTTTATAATGACAGCTGTGATAGCAAAATGGCTAATGGTAGTGAGCTCGCAATGTGACAAGTAACAAAGAACACAACTTTTGTGGTCAGATAAACATGGGTTTAAATCCCTACTCTACTGCTCACTAGTTCTGTGATTTGGGGCAAGCTCATTCAAGCCTCGTTATGTGCATCTACAATGTGGGGAATAACTATTTCACAGGATTACAGTAAGTATTAAATGAAACAATACCTGTAAAGTGCTTGGAATAGTTCCTATAACTCAGTAAACATTAGTTTTTATTATAGCCTCTGAATATCACTTTAATTTGAACAACCATAACATTATATTAGCATCTGATTGTATAGGCTGGGTTTGCTTACAATCCCAGCTTTACAATTTTATTGTTCTATATTTAGATCTCCATCAGAACCTGCTAAGAAATCTCTCCTTCACATACTTCTCACAAGAAATGTAAACTATTTACCTCTCTGGGGATAGAGGGAAGAGGTGAGACAGATTCTCTCACTTCTACCTCATGAAAAAAAAAAAAAACCAAAAAAAAAAAAACTGGCACCAAATTTTGTAAAACATAGCAGACTTTGTTTAAAATAGTTAACATTGGCCAGTTTTCAGATGAGTAGTTCTGCAGTAGGATGGTAAAAGGCCTGAACTAGAAGTCAGAAGGCATGGGTTTGAAATCCAGTTCAGCCCTCTAATGGGCTATTTGATCTTGGATTGGTCACAAAATATCCCTGGGCCTCAGATGTTATACCAAAGATAGTTTAAATTATGGTTCTTAAATTCAAATGCCAATGAAAGTGGGGGTGGTAAGGTAAATGAAGGAAACAGTTGGATAAAAGCAATAGGGAATGGTAGTGACTGTGGTAAACCAGAGAAGACACGCCTTATCTAAAAATGACACCCTCAGCTCCAACATATTGCTGATAACGTGGGACCATATTTTTCTAATTTTCAGGGGAAATCAGAAATCTGGAAACAGAATCTGAAACAGGATAAAGACCAAACAAAAGATAAGTTGGCATTTGAGAGCTTCACATTCGATTAACTAAGGTCTCCTCTTAGCTTAAAATTCTATCATAGTTTATTCTATTTTGCAAACAGAGTTACTCTAAATTAATATAATATAGAAAATGGTCTTGTTAAGAAAAGGGACAAAATTTATTATATCAATTCTAACAAACCAGTAAATTAGATTAATTGAAAAAGCCTCATAATATGAAATTGGTTATTATGAAGCTATTATTAAAATAATATGTAATTCTCAATTTCCCAAGCAGGTCCATTGGGACTTTCCCAGAACTTTCCCATGGTGGCTGATGATAAAACAATGTTTCAGTATCCCTCTCATGGGAGCAAGGATCGGAGAGGAATTGCAGGGCCCATTTATACAGCAAGATGGCAGGTGTTTAAAAGCAATGAGCCTTAAAAAACAACAACTAGAATTTGTATGTGCAAAGAACTCTTGACTTGCAGAGACTCCTTGTAGGAGGTCATAAATTCTTCTCAACTGTGCTCTCATGGCTAAACATTTCTAGATCCTTCTTTGAGAATTGTCTTCACTTGCAGTTTACAAGCCATAAAATAAAACCAGGTAAACTTTTGGTAGAGGGCATTTGTCATTTTTATATTGCCTGATGCTAAGCACTTTACATATCTCTTTTTTTTACTTTATCATCACAATAACCCTGTGGATGGGGTATGATTTTCTCCATTTTTCAGATGAAGCACTGCATCCTAGAAGAATTAGGTAACTTCCTCAATGGCACAACTCTAATAAATGGCAGAGCAGGAGTTTAAATCCACATCCTCACTTTTAACCACTTCTGTCTACTTCCTCTTAAACATGAATCATTTGGTTTGAATAGACTTTGCATAGTTTTGTTCCCAAAATCAAATTTCGTCTCAAAAGGTCAGGCTTTGCCATTAATAAGGGTATTCAGGGGAATGTGTCCTGATTCTTGGAGACAATTACTGAAAAGCCCTTTAAAAGAATGGCAGCATTGTTGGCAGGAACATCTAGTTTCCCTAGGATTCAACCCTCATTTGTATGTATAAGAGAGAGAGAGAGAGAGAGAGAGAGAGAGAGAGAGAGAGAGAGAGAGAGAGAGAGAGAGAGAGAGAGAGAGAGAAAGTTATACCTTAGGCAAATATTTTCTAAATTTCTGTCCTGTGAAATAGTTGTCCTGAAAGAAAAGGTTCTGTGCTCACATAAATTTGGGAGCCTGCACATTCTATCCCCACTTGGCTATTCACAATGCACCTTGGCAGGACTTAAACAATGTTTCACTTTTCTTAGCCTCACATAGAACACTGAGCCTGTGAACCATACTTAGGGAATTTATGTCTTTAGTAGTCATTTTATTAGCTTAATTACCTAGCTCTCACCTGTTCTAGGAAGGCTTGCTGGCAGAGCTTAGGCAGGTAGAAAGAAACCCATCTTAAAGGACACCTCAAACCATCTATCTCCATATAAGGAGTAATTCAGATAATTCTGTTAGTGTGAATTCAGCGTACAATGTCTGGGACTCAGATCTCACCACCAGGCTATGCACCTGGTTGAGCAGCTTGACACACTGTTTCATGGGGGACCTCCCACTGGATGCTCTATCTTTTGGAGGAAGTAGATTATCACTGGCAGCCCATTCAATAGAAAAAAGGCCCCTGAGCTGTTTTTGTTTGGAGCAGGTTACTTCACAGTCGTTAAACCTGCATTTTCCTGAGTATGTTCCATTGAATATTCATTTTGTGTAAAGCTCGATGATAAAAGTGTCCTATTATCAACACAATTGGGAAACTGCACATTTAATTCCCTTTTGAAGACTCTCCATTTACTTAAAGATAGAGGGATTTATGTAATTAAGAACACTGATTAACTTCACTTACCCCCCTTTCCCCAAATTTATTTGTTTCTTTGTTCGTGTGAAACCTCTCGATTCCATGAGAGCTTTGTATTCTAGGGCATACACTCTGGGATGAATGGGCAAAGCTGTTCTAAATTTGCAGCAGATACTTGGCTGATTGGATGGGACTAAAAAGAAGCAGCACAGCCTTGCCCACGATGGTTACCAGCCCCAGTGAGAAGAGTGTGCCTGAGCACCGAATCCCAGCTCTGCCAGTAACAAGCTTCTAATCACTTTACCTCTCTCACCTCAGTGTTCTTTATAGTTTCCATAGAGAATACAAAAGCTGCATTACAGTGTTCACTTGAGGATTGAAAAGAGCTAATAGATGGCAAGCTGTTAAAGAGGAGGTTTGGCACAATATACGCTTTAGAAAAAAATTGAGTCCTTTCTTGGTGTTTCAGAACCACGGAGATACAGACTGAATCTGTAAACAACACTGGGAGTTGGGCTATTTACTACTTATGCCAACTCCTAGAAAGGAAACGTTTGACTGTCCTGGGGCGAGAGATAAACTAGAAAACCAAAGGGGTAAGTCCATGCTCAGATCTGCTGCTGGTGTGCATGCCAAGAATTTCCGAAGGGAACTTATCCAAATTTAACACCTACTTTCTCACTCATCCTGGCCCTGCGGCTGATGAAAGTTGTGACATTGGGTAAGTCATTTAACTTCTGCAGGCCTCACTTCCTTCACCCATGAAAGAGGAATTGCAGTAGATATCTCTCTGGGGTGTTCCCCAACTCAGCTTTATGTGGAGCTAAACGAAGGTTATTCCCCTCATTGAAGAGATGGTGGTCTACTTAAGGATCAGCTGAGTTACACTGAAAATGTTTTTCAAGGATTAGAATAAAAAAGTAAATATGAAATAATGTACTCATGTGTGATCCTTCCCATTTTAATGCTTTCCTATCTTGATAACATATTTTAAAATATTCAAATGTAAATTATTCAGATTATTCACATGACACATGCGCTTAGACTGTGTGCACACTTAATCAAAGTGAGTCACCAGCCTATTATTAATTACTGTTCAACCAGCCCCATTCTTTTGAGAAAAGGAGAATATTGGTAACAACCAGAGTCTGAATTATTTAAGCAAAGGCAGCTCTGAACAAGTTGGTGAGCCCTCCAGTTGTGCTCCCAATCTTCCAACATCTGGAAGCTGTGCACCTTGATCTCTTATATACATAAATATATATGTATATAAATATACAGACACACTTATGGACCCGGAAGTTCACACACTCTTGTTTACACACACTGCCCATCATCTAGTTCCCTGGGTGATGCCTGTAATAGTGCTCTTATGTAGGTGACAGTCTTACTGGACCTGTTTCCCTAGCAGTAAAACTAATGTTCTTCACTAGTTCTAGGAGCTCTTCCAGCCCTCACATTTTATGTCTATGATCTTTGCTGAGATATTCTTTGGCAGAAGCATTGGAGATATGCTTATATATGTCATCTCATGTAAGTCTTAGACTATTCCAGGAAATCTTTTTGTTATTATAATTCTCATTTTAACAGATAATTAAATAGATCCACCTACTTAATGCATCATGTGCCTAACAAGTGGCAGTTGCAAGCTTAGAAACCAGATTCTGTGTTTTGTATCTAAGTATAGTCTCCAAGTGACAACTGGGTGTTTGCTGCTTGCTCTTCTCTTCTTTATCCAGAGTATTTATTTTATGGGAGAGCCCCCTAAATCATCTTTCCTCCATGGCCAGGAGAATGTAACCCACCTGGATTGGATGACAGGTTGCAGGCCAGACATTGGCCAATGACAATTCTGATGGTAGTCAAGATATCATGGGTGACTAGAGAAGTAGGTGTTATTAGAGCCATGGGGCCCCAGCATGACCAGATGAGCAGTCTGGTTTGAGACAAGGGGAGATTTTCTCAGCTGAGTTACTCCTCCCATTCAGCCATCTACAGACCTGCTTTCCCATCACATCCTGCTCCTCATGCGGAGCCCATGCCTACTCTTCCATGAATGAAGCCCACCATGCTCCAAGCATTAGACTCATACATCTTTCAAGTTAGAAGTGATCAGAAAAATTATCTAGTCTAGACCTCTGATTTGACAATATAGAGAGGAGAAATGGCCTGCTCAAGTCCACACGGAGGATTTATGGCCATGTGGAAGTTAAGACCCAGGCTTCCTGATTCCCTCTTCAGAGTGCTCCTTCCTGGTCCCTAGAAGAGGTGAGAAGCAGGGCAGGAACCACTTCAGCAGCCTATCAGCCTTGGCATCAACACGTGTCCCTGCCCTGTCCTTCTGCTCTTGTGGACCCCCATCTCTGGCCTCTCAGATGGATGTTGGGCATCCTTCACCCTGACCTTCTTCTAATTAATGTAGCTAGCACCTCATTTTCTGATCCTCTGCTTCTTCCTTTACTTCTCCCACCTCAGGCTTCCTTAGAACTCTGATCTTTACACTAAGCCTATTGCTTACCTTTCTGCTACTTCTCAATTAAATGCTCTAGTCCTAGCTTTTCAGTTCAACCAGGAACCCCCTAACAATCTACAGCTTTGTTAATTTATTGCTTATGAAGATATGTGACTTATCTCAATGCAATATCAATAAAATTATAAAAGCTTTTTTGAAAAAACCTATCATCAACAGGAAATTTTAAGAATATTAATTTAAATACTTGTTGAAATCAAATATGCAATTGTGAAAGATTATTATCTATCCAAACTTACAGGATACTTTGCACAAAGGTAACATCATATTTCTAAATAGTTTCATTTTAAATCAGAAAGAATAAAAATATATGAATTGAGCACAAAACTTAATAAATATCCTAAGGAAACTAAATAAGAAATAGATAAAAATAATAAATTAAGAAGAAGTGAGAGTAATAAATAAATCAAAGATTTGATTCTTAGATAAACTATTAAAATAGCAAACACATGAAGGAAGCAATACTCACGAATGGGAAAAGTATTAATTATTCAACAAAAAGCTTTAGGTAAATATGGATACATATTTAAGAAAGAATCAAGGTAGCATCTCACCTCACATCATACATAAAAGTAAAGCCCAAATGGATTAAATAGTCAAATGTAAAAACAAAAAAATTAAAAAGAGAGAAGTGTAGGTCATATTTCATCTGTCTCTAGGTAGAATAGAATATTTTAAGCATAAAGGGAAAGAAAAAATACACAATGAAAGTGATACTTTTTTTTATGTAAAACTTCTTGTGCAGTTTATTAATTATTATGCAGATATTATGATTTTGTGGTATTTGACATCCTTTCAATACTTACAATGTTTTGGTTTTATTTTTCATTCCAAATAAAAATTCATGTTCATTTTTTTAAAAAATGTAAAACTTCTATTTGTTAAAAACCATGACCGGGGGAAGCCGGGATGGCTCAGTGGGTTAAGTGCTCACTTTGCAGCGCTGGGGACCGAGGATCGAATCCTGGCCCCGGCCCCAGCCCGTGCGGACCCATATGCTGAACTGGGGAGTTCCCCCAGTTCAATTCTCTCTCTCTCTCTGTATCTCTCTCTCTCTCTGTCAAAAACAATTTTAAAAAAAAACAAAAAACCTAAAAAATTGTGACGGAAAAGACAATTGTAATCTGTAGGGAACAATCTCAGCATCAAATAAAAAAAGAATAGGTAATGTTCCTTAATAAGTAAAAAGTGCTATAAAAACAACAAAAAATGGTCAAAGAACATAATTTCATTAAAAAAACAAAAATGATATACTAAATATTGGTGAGGATATGGTAAAATAGACATTTCTACACTCAGAGTTGAACATGTAATTTGATACAAGCTGGCAATAAAGAGCTAGAGAGGTAAAAACCATCTATAATCCAATAGTGTTACTTTAATAAATCTATCCCAAGTTTATCCTAAGGAAGTAATTAAAGAAATGAAAAATATTTGTATAAGAGGATGGTTATGGCATTGTTTATAACAATAAAGTTAGAATCAACAAATAAAAAGTTAAATCATGATACAATAACACAAAATTCATCTGTTAAAATTATATTATTGAAAATTTATTGTCATAATAAGTTGTCCATGATGAAATAAAAACATGAAAAGGAGGACATAGAACAATATAAAAGTTATTATACCAATTTTATAAATACCCTGTTTTCCCAAAAATAAGACAGTGTCTTACACTGTTTCTCCAAAAATAAGACAGTGTCTTATATTAATTTTTGCTCCCAAAGATGCGCTAGGTCTTATTTCGGGGAGATGCCTTATACGTATTTCAGCGAGAGGCAAAACTGTAAGTAGGTCTTATTTTCGGG
This sequence comes from Craseonycteris thonglongyai, assembly GCA_004027555.1. Taxonomy (NCBI): domain Eukaryota; kingdom Metazoa; phylum Chordata; class Mammalia; order Chiroptera; family Craseonycteridae; genus Craseonycteris; species Craseonycteris thonglongyai. Next base: position 11,880 of record PVKE010021213.1, on the reverse strand, counting down.
GGATGTCTTACTTTTCGGAAAACATGGTATGTATGTATTATATATATGCCTATCAATATTTTGGGGTAGTATGATTATGGTGATCTTTATTTTCTTCTTTAAGCTTTTCAGTATTCTCCAGAATTTCTACAACAAAGCATATAACATTCATAAGCAGAATACACCAAACTGCTTTCAAATTTAAAAAAATTCTTTACTTTAGGGTGTCCAACCTTTTGCTTCCCTGGGCCACACTGGAAGAAGAATTGTCTTGGGCTACATAAAAAATACACTAACACTAACAAAAGCTGATGAAGTAAAAAAAAAAAAGGAATTGCAAAGAATTATAAGAGAATCTCATAATGTTTTAAGAAAGTTTATGAATTTGTGTTGGGCCCCATTCAAAGCCATCCTGGGCCACATGCGGCCCGCAGGCCACAGGTTGAACAAGCTTGCTTTACTTGAAAAATATACAGGTTGACATGATCTTCAGTGACTTTGAAACTACTTATATTGATTAACTCCTCAAAAAAGGGATTGCTATTTAGTTGGATTTCTTACATCGTTACGAGTTGAACAGTGTTTTTATGGTTGTCTACCAGAATGTGGATATTAAGTCATTATGTGATTTAGGATCCTAAACTGAGAGGCCATTCAGTGTGAAAAGGGCAGTAGACCAGGAATCTTGGGCTTTGTAACTTTAAGCAAAGCTTTAAACAGCCCTCTGGGCCTGTTTTCTCCTGTCAAATAAATATTAATACCTGCTCTACCACTCACGGAGTTGTTCCAAACAAAGACCAAATCAGATAATCCAACAGGAGTCTATGAAATGTAGGCCATAATGAAGACAACAAGCATCATTTAAAGCATGAGCTTTTGCCTGCCTGGGATTGATAATTGATATGTACAGTCTTCCTAAATCTCCTTGGTAAGGAAAGGTATACTCTCTTGGTTGCAAAGGGAAAAAAAATTCTCCCAACTTCCTCCATAGTTCCTTTTCTTCCTGAATTCATGAGCCCTTGAGAGGAGGGTACCAATAGGTCAAAATTCTAGGGCAAAATGCTTGACTTTTTTCTCCCCTAAGAATAGAGGAAGTGGGAAAGACCTCAAATGTTGCCACAGGGACTGAAAGTAGAGGGCAAATTCGACACCATCTCTACACAAACCCACAGGATGGCTGCTTGGCAGGTCTGTGGGATCCAGATCTCCGGTTTGTGGCTCAGGGTAACAAGTTCATTCAGCAGGTACACTAATTTCCACCAACCCCTTCATGACACTGTTATCATGAGGAGAGTTGTCAAATTCTAGTCATATTATTATAGAATCTTGTTACATGTAACTATGGGGACAGGTCAACTCACAGCACCTTCATGTACCACATCAACTGCTCCAGCCAGACTTGTTGCAAGGAGCAGAGACCTCCTCAGTCACCACAGATAAAGGGGGGCTATTGTATTATACTGGAGTATACTGTATATACTGGAAAGCTTATCATATGCAACCCTGGTTGCATAAGAGCCACCTGGGGAACTTTTAATATGCCCAGGCCATACCCCAGGTATAGAAAGTAACCAGAATCCCTGTAGGTGAGAACCAGTTAATTTTGAAGCTCCCCATTTCTTTTCAAGTGTTATCAAGATTAAAGAGGGGAAGTTGAAATGGCTCAGCAGGTAAAGAGCTAGTTTTGCAGCCCTGGGGACTGAGGATCGAATCCTGAACCCAGCCATGATGACCCATATGCTGAACTGGGGTGTGCTTCCCCTGTAAGAAGCCCTCAGTTCAGTCTTCACTCTCCCAATTAGGCCTCTGGCTCAAGGGGGTGTGCTTCCCATGTGGGAGGCCCCCAGCCCAGTTCCTGCCCTGTGCAAGCCCTGCCCACCTGTGGGAATGAAACCATGTCAAGAGCTGATGACGTACAACTATGGACACTGCTCTGGGCCCTCCCTCTTCTCTCTGTTTCTCTCTGTCTTTGTCTCTCTCTGTGTCAAAAACAATAAAATAAATCTTAAAAAAAAAAAAAAAGATTGAGAAGCACTGGCTTAGGATCTAATACAGATCTAGAAGGCTCCCTGCTCAGTCTTTAGACTTCCCTTTTGCACACATGTCTCCTCCACATTCTGCTCTCTCCTAAGTGTACCTGGCACACACTTTTGCCTGCCATTGATCTAACTCAACTCTAAGGCATAGATGTCCTTTCTCCTTCAGCTCCTTTGCCAGCTGGCTCCATCCTCTGTTTGCTAATTCCAGATCCTTAAGAAGTGACTCGTCTTTAGTCCAACTCACTTTTTTGAACCAGGCTACATGGATCATGCCATGCTGACCTACCTCAAAATTAGCTACTCTGGGTGAGAAGCTGAGTCCATCTTGCCCTAATAATTTGAGGAAACAAACAGAAGTTTTATTGTATAAACATGGCCCCCTGGGTCTGACCCAAGTCTACTGTATGTGAAGATGGGGTCAGGTGGGCAGTTTTCCTTAACTGGGACTGTGGGATTCTTTAACATATCTGGCTCAAAAATAAGTTGTAATATTTAAATCAAATGTACGAGGGCTATCCAGAATGGATTCAGCCATGTAACTGTTCTCATTATATTGACAATGGCTGGATTTTTTTATGGACAACACTTGTATTTAGAGGAATTCATAAAAAATTAAGGATAAGAATTTCACCATATTATAGAGCATGAATTTTTAAAGTCTTTTTAGCTTTAAGTAGGATAATAAAATGGATAGTCCACTCAACTATATTTAGAATGTAGGTATAATTTTACAAATCCTTGTCTATGGAATCCTTTTCCACAAAAAAACTACAATTGAATTTAGAATTGAAAAACTGAGATATTAATCACTATATCAGCCAAAGAGGGTCTTTTTTTTAGCTTTTATAGGAAATTTTTAATTTAAATACAATATACATAAAGAAAAGTACACATATCCTAAGTATAAATATCAATTTTTTAAATTAAGACTTTGTTTCTTTAGAGGAGTTTTTGGTTCACAGAAAAATTGAAAAGACACAGAAATTTCCCATATATCCACTACTCTGACCCATGCATAGCCTCCCCATTACCAACATCCCTCACCAGAGTGGCAAATTTGTTACAAATGATGAACCTACAACATCGCTCAGAGTCCATAGTTTACACTGGGGTTCATTGTTGGTATTGTATATTCTATAGGTTAGCAAATGTATAGTGACATATATACATCATTATGTTATCATGCAGAGTATTTTCACTGCTGTAAAAATCCTCTGTGCTCTACCTATTTACCCTCCCTGCTCAACCATGATGTATTTCTTAAGTGAACATTCTTGGAATCAGCACCCAGAAACCAAGCATCGTTACTGTAAAGACTCTCCTTGTGCCCCCTCCCAGGCACTACTCACCTCCAAGGGTAACCACTATTCTGACTTCTGCTGGGTTTTGTTCCTTATACAAGTACAATCATATAAGATATTTTTTACTGTGTTCTGGCTTCTTTCCCTTGACTTAAATTTGTGAGGTTCAGCCATATTTTTGCCTGTAGTTGTAATTTTAACCAGAGGTTTTAATCTTTGAAAGCTAGTTCAATGAACATTATTCAGCCAGAAACTGTTCAGGGCCAGGGACACTAAAGCAAATAAGGATAAATTCCTGTTCTAAGGAACATAATGTAGTCATAACCACAATTTAATGTAAAGTGAATTCCTCTCTGTTTAACAAATATTTATTCAGTGTCTACTATGGGACAGGCACTATTACAGGTGCTAGGAATAAGCAATGAACAAACAGATAAAAATTCTAATGGAAATCCCCTCTTTATTTCCCTGACATGTGTGAGCAAGTTCTGTGCACTGATATTGATTCCCCACTCTGTTTTGCATCTGATTCAACATAAAGGGAACTATGAGAGAAGCTATTACTTCTGGTGACTTGAAGTGTCTAATTATGAAGTTGTTGGTTCAATCATGGGATAGTTTGTAGACCAGTGAATGTGGAAGTATTTCTCTGTATCTAGTTCTGCCTTATTCTGTTCTCTCCATCTCTGATGCTGTGTCTATACAGAATGAAATGAAAATCTGGAACCTCAAAAAATCTTTGGATGTTAGCTTACCTTGGAGTAAGGCTTAGCAATTTTCTTATTTTGCAGAACTATGAAGTAAGAGGCAATTGCCAAGGTTGTGACTAAAATCATAAACCTTTGAATTTGTTTTAATAACTATGGGCATCTAATTCAAATAACTATTCATTATAGTTGACTTTTCAAAGAGTAGTGAATTATTTGAGTATAAAGCTATGACATCGAGGGAGGACAGATTCAAGAGAATACAGCATCACTCCAGAACTGATAGCTTAGAAAGAAATAAGAGATCATTTAATTTTGTTTGTTTGGTTCATGTTTCCTCCCATTTTTTAGAAAATTTCAAGCATATAAAACAAGTAGAGATAATAATGAAATTCACTCCCATGGACCCATCATTCAGCTCCAAAAATTATCACCTCATGCTTAATCTATCTCTAACTCACTGCTGTCTCCTCCCTGATTATTTTGAAGCAATCCCAAATATCAAATAAGTTATGCATAAATGTTCAGAAAATGAGATCTCCTAATTCAAATCTTCTTAGTTAACAGGCTCAGAGAGATGATGTCACTACACTAGTTAGTGGCAGTGATTTTTAAGCCCTAGACTTCAAAAGTACTGTATTTTTCTATGTATAAGATGATACTTTTGTCTAAAATTGTTAGGCCAAAAATTAGACCAAACATGGGAGTAACCCTATATTGATTTCTTAACGTTGAGTTAGAAAAGTAGGGGTTGTCTTATATGTGGATAGTCTTATATATGGAAAAATATGGTAAAAGTCAAAAAGGTTATAACAGAGAATATTGGACAGTATCTATGAGATGAGAATTGTCACATCATGTCACACATCTGACCTGGCTCATGATTATGGCTACATTTTGGACAATGGTTACAGGTGGAATATATGAGATTCCCCTACACAAGAACCTTAACATGTAGACTCAATGTCATTTGAACCATTATAAATTTGTCATCAATACATTTAAAACCTTAATTTCAGCTTATATTAACACTTTATCTGACAAGTTCCATAAATTAACACTCACTCTAAAACAAAAACAAAACAAAAAACTGTTTTGTATTATTTAACCTATGACCATTTCTTTTAAACCTCCCTTTTAGAAAACTGGCATGTTCTCTGAGGAGTTCAACAGTGTGAGAGGACTACTGGTTAATATCCCTTTTCATCAGTAATTACAAAACTAAGTCCCTGGGGATTTTGAAGTTGCAAGTACATTTGTCCAAGTTAGTGTTATTTTCAAGTATTTAGTAATAAAATGGATCAAAGACTCTTCTTAAACCTTATTGTTTTCTATCTTCAGCCTGTTTTATTTTCAAAAAAGCTTAGTTTATTTTCACTGAGCCAATGCCAGTGGCTTATTACTGTGAGATATCACAGCACAGCTGGGCATAGAACTACTTTTCTAGGATCCCCAGGCTTAAAACCCCTCAAAGCACCATTGTTTGGACTGGTCTGAATGTACCAGAAGTTTTTAAAGCAAAGGGAAAGATTCTGTGGTTTCTTTTTCATGAAAACATGCAAAATGTTGATTTGGCTGTCATATTGCCCATTTGTGCCTCAAAATGTTACCCAGAGCATGTGACACCCATCAATCACTGTGAGGAATGGGGCATAAAGATCCCCTTCCTTGATGAGCATTTGACGAGGAGATAATTGGGGATTTTTTTTAAAGCTACAAAAATTACCTGAATAAATAATACTATTGAAGGAAGACATCCGGAGTACTCTCACTCATTTCTCTGAGAGATAAAGCAGTAAAACTTGACAATCTGTCAGTTTAACCATTTTCATTGTGTACTTTTTCTGGGCAGGTTATTCACATCGAACTCCTTTGATGTGATCAGTGATGATGCTTTTATTGGTCTTCCACATTTAGAGTATTTGTAAGTACAAAAACTTATTTTTAACATAATGATTCAGGACAAGTACTCTCAGATTCATACAGTTGTCTGACAACAATATTATAACCTATTGCAGATTCATAGAAAACAACAACATCAAGTCCATTTCAAGACATACTTTCCGGGGACTAAAGTCTTTAATTCATCTGTAAGTATAAATGTTGCTATTACTTTTTAAGTTTGCAAATGGACAACAAAATTGGACAACCTATGGTTAAACCGCACACTGTGGGTATCCATAAAATTTCAAGAAACTCGGGACGTTGGGACAGCCCAGTGGGTTGAGCACTTGTATTGCAGCCCCAGGGTCCTTCCCATCTCAGTTCAGTTAGGCTACTGCCCAGGGTATGCCTCTCATGTGGAAGACCCCTGGCTCACAGGCAAACCTCCCATGTGGGAAGCCGCTTGCCTGGTTCTGGCCTGGTGCAGCCCCTGCCCACCTGTGGAATGAAACTATGTTGAAAACTAATCAATGATGTACAAATATGGAGACTGCTCTGGGCCTTCCCCCTTCTCTCTGCCTCTCTCCCTCTCTGTTAAAAACAGTAAAACAAATCTTACAAAATGAAAGGAAGAAAGAAAGGAAGGAAGGAAGGAAGGAAGGAAGGAAGGAAGGAAGGAAGGAAGAAACGAAGGAAGGAAGGAAAGAAAAGCAACCTAAATGATTTCTCTTCATGCACATTTGCCATCTCTTCCTGTCATCAGCCAGGGAGTGTCCAGGGAATTGATTACTATTAATATGATTAGTCTAAACCAACCATAATGAGGAAAACAATCTAATGAAGAGAAGTTGTGGGACTGAAATAACTTTTTTATTATCTACATTATTACTCACTTCATGGATAATTACAGGTTGACTGTAATGCTTAAATTGGTATTTGCTGTTTCTCTTTTTATGTATGTGCCCTGCCTTTATATACATTTAAACATGTATTACAACCATAAGCAATGTGTTCACATTACCAAAACAACTTGTTTATAAATGAAATACTTAATTATTCAATAGGTGATTAGAATCAGTTGTTTTCAACAGAATGTTCCTAGGGAACATTCGGCACTAGCTAGAGACATGTTTAGTTGCCAGAACTGAGGGATGTAACTGGTATCTAGTAGGTGGAAAGCAATGATACTTCTAAACATTCTACAATGCACAGGACAGTTCCTACAACAAAGAATTAACAAGCCTAAAATTGATTAGTGCTGAGCTGAATTTGAGGAATCCTGAACATGAACCAAATAACTTGTTTCTCCTAGCCTCCCCCGCCACCCTATACACACACACACACACACACACACACACACACACACACACATCCCGAAACTCCCATTCACACAGATGTATTGTGAAGGAAACTAGAGGGGCATGGGTTGTAAAAAGGCACTGACATTTAAGTTCCTACTACTATATTGGTCATTATGCTTTACATGAATTTTCATTTACCCTCTCAGCAATCCTGCCAGACAGGTACAATAATCCCTATTTTGGAAATAAGGAAGCAAAGATTTGGAGGGGATATATGACTAGTGAACTGTGTAGTTGTAGAATGATGATAATATCAACTCAGTAGCTGAACTGAGCTGTAATGGCTAGTCATTCATTCAATGACTATTTCTTAGTGCCTAAAATGTGTCTCACTAGTATTAGATCAAAATACAACTTTCAACTGTCCTTCACAATACCTCATTTTTAGCTCTGTTCTAGGGTGCAGCAGGGAACAAAGCAGACAAGACTGCCTACTCTTTGAATCTACATTCTAATGTGTCCACATGGTCATCATGCCTCTACCAGACCCTGTCTCTACTGCTGTTTGGATCTGCAGCAAGGGAGAACTGATGGCCAATGTACTTTATAAAATCATTACACCTTCCAAGGCTTCTGTATATAGTCATTGTGATTAAAAATAGCATTTGCAGTACTGCTGTGCATATCATTGACACAATGGGTGGCAGAAATAACTGTGATGGTATGAATGTCATGCCATTTTGTCACAGAACCAATACTGCCAAACCTATTTTTTCGGACAAAAAGTAAATAAAAGAAACAGACACATGAAAGGAGGAATGGAAGTTCATGACCTCAACTTGGAGATTTACTTGATTCACATAAATCCCATTCATCATAGCTTTTGTCCAGTAGCCTTTGTTCAGCATCATGAGGAGCTGAAGGAGGGTGTACGATCCAACAGTCGTACCTGGGAACCCGTGATATAAGCCTTGCCATGCGCTTTAGTTCACTCAAATGTATCTTCTTGCTAGCCTAAAGGCCCACCTCACCTGAAAGCAGGCAGACAGGCAGGCAGGCAAGAAGGGAGAGAAAGGGAAGGTGGAGGAAGGGAGGAAATTGGAGGAAGATAAGGGAGAATGGAATAAAAATCTATAAACCACCCTAGTGAAGAACATCCATTTGTTTGACTAGAGCCTATTGTATCTATCAAATGAAATGGCAATTTAAATTTGGGTAATAATGAGGCTCCTTCCTTAGAAGTATGAAGACTAAGAAAGGAACACTGGTACAGCATGTGCTTAATATCTAGAATTTTTAAACTCAAGAGAACCCTAAAGGCAGGCTTCAAATAGAGAGGCATGAATCTTAAGGACCAAACAGTGAAAGGGAAGTCCCATCTCTCTGACAGGGTGCTGAAAGTAGGGAATAGGTGTTAGGTGAACAGGTTAAAATTGACGAAGTAAATGTGACCCTTAGATCTCCTGCATCTTTATCTAACACTTAGGGGTTGACTCATATGGCATTGCCAATATTAGAATGTTTCTGATCCACAAAAATGGCAATGCCATATGGTTTATCCTAAATAAGTCTCTAGGATGTGTCACACAAAAATGAATAAAATCCAACCTGGAGTTAGCTCAATCTAGCAAGAGGAATTACACAAACAAATATTTTCTCACTGAATGCCCTTGTCCTCAAGTTATGTCCTTTCTAATTATGCTTTTTTCTTTCCTTCCTCCCTTCCTCCCTTCCTTCTTTTTCTTTTCTTCTTTCCTTTTTCCATTTCAAGGAGAGACAATGGGTAGGGAGGATTTGAAACCCAAATGTTCCTCTGACTGTTCAGTACATCAAGTTCATTTTCCATTAATTACCACTTATAAATAAATCTGACATTTGTTTGAGCCAGTAACTTCCTTTTTAAGATTTTAGGTTTCAAAGAGCACAATGATCACCTCACCCTCTAACCTGCATTTTGCTCCAGGAAAAGTTTACAAAGCTTTTTCATATTCTTGACCTCATTATGGTCTCCTGATGACCTTAAGAAGGAGACAAGGCAGTAACACTATCCCTGTTGACAAATGAGAACATGAAGGTGCACCCTGTGTTTAAGCTGCTCCCTGTTTTAGTAAGCAGTAAAGCCGGAAGTTTCCTGAGTTCTTTAATGAGCCATCTCCTGCCCTCTCCACCAGTCAGCTGTATCAGAAACAGAAAACTTTTACTGAGCTGGCTGGATCCTTCCATGGGATGGGATTTGAGGAACAAATATGGCTAGAGAAGGAGGAGAAGATTCTGAGGACAGGAGCCCTACCCTCACTCTTAGTTTCCAAATGCAAAGAGTTGTAATCACACATACACTTTTAAATCCAACTAGCCTAAAACTAGAGCTAACACTAGGTCCCCCCAAGGGACCTACCTGAGCATTTATATACCGTAAATTCAGTTAGTTCCCAAAGAAGCAATGAATGTATCTCACCTTTTTATATATCTATCTCAGTAGACTTATATTCTAAAGAGACATTTACAGCTGACTTAAAAGATTCTATATAGGCCCCCTCTCCCTAAATCTAGCCATCAATAAAGGCAGACTTCCTTCTATGTAAGTCCTTACAAAACAAGTCATATCCTGGGATGTCTCTCAATTACTATGAATTACTGTACTAATGTTATACTTGATTAACTTCATGTTTGAATAGTTTATATATTTCAGCTAGGTTTGAATTTTTCTGATGTCCGTATATGACTTTTGAAGTCAGGGAAAACATGAATAAAAAATAGTTTGTGGCCAAATGATGACAAAGTTTCTCAACATTAATTATGTGTCCATTTCTGCTAATACTCATGAACACTTTAGTGTGTGTGATTTTTAAAAATTATTTATGTATTTGTTTTTTTATTTATTTAAATACCCATGAAGTTTTTAATAATGATTCCCTTGGGAGCCACATAAGTGCCACCATGATCGAGGATCAATGGAGGCAGAATTGTTTGTATGTTTTCATAAAAATATTTGGAGAATGTTCTCATCAATCTACACATGTTGTAGAACACTATCTGGTTGCTCAGTGGGGGTATAAAAGACATAGATAGCAGTTTCCAAACCCAGGGTGTCATCCTCAGAGAACACCCCTAACTCAGGGTGTTCCCATGCAGACAGGCAGAATGTCTTTGTTTCAGCAATCACAATGACATGCATGTAAAGAGGCTGTGTAAGATAGTGGTTAAGAGCGTGATCTCTGCCATTAGACTGCTTGGGTTGGAAGCCTGGCTCAACTCCTTAACAGCTGTGGGACATCAGGCAGATCACTTATTCACTGTGTCTCAGGTTTCCTATGTGTAAAATGAGGGTGATAGTAATCATTTGTAAAAATGAGGACAGGAATAATAAGGAGCATCTACATCCTAAAGTTGTCATGAGAATAAATGAGTTAATCTACGCAAAGTGCTTAGACCAGAGCCAGATGTGCAGTAAACACCGTTATATAGGAATAAACTAAAACTTGTTGCCTAACCTCTACTGGCCCTCAATCAGGAGTGCAAATGCTTCAGTATATTGATGCCCTTTATACATTTTGTATGAAATTAAAATAACTGTACTTGAAGCACCACAGACTCAGTGAGACATCACCTCACACTGAGACTCTGCACTGTGGTGGGAAGGCTTGGAGCATCCCAGATGGCCGTGGGCGATGCTTTCTTAGCAGCAGAGCCCAGCGCACTGAAACAAACGTGCTGTCTGAGCCAGTCTGATCTGCCTTAGAGAGAAGACTTTCCAGTAGGTTCCAGAGTCATAATCAGAGGTTTTCTCAGGTAAACCATGAAAACACCAAGTGTGGGAGAATGGTCATCATCTCTGCCAGGAAGAGAAGACTATCTGCCATTGAGAACAGTTGAACCTTCTCAGCTGGTCTCAGGCCAACTGGCTGTTCAGATGGGCAGTTGCCTGGACGAGGAATGTTTCTTAGGTAGACTCTGAACCAGGACCTAGAGCATGGTGCTTAGTTGAGGCACACTGTCAAGAGCTTTCATGTTGCTTTGGAATTACCACAGTGAGGCTAAGAGGGGAGAGTGCACTTTGTGACATGTGAGTGGGTGGAAATGGTAATTCGCAGGGCTTTTGCACTCTCTCTAGCTCAGTGCCTTGTCACAAGGGACCTCATAAAACCACCCTCTGCTCTTTGTCTACATTGGTGCCCTTCCTCTCTTCTACTCCATCCAGACCCATTCATTTATTAATTTCAAAGTATCTATTGAGGGCCTACATTGTGCCAGGCACTGGAGATACTGTGGTAAGAAAAATATCCTTCTAGTTCTCACTAGAGAACCATCTCAAAAAAATTAGTATTGATAACCTGTTTTTTCAAACCTCTCATTGCCTTCCCTTCATTCCTTTCCCAATCAGTCCTGGGCTGTCTGGAAAATATCCAGCTATGTAATATGGAAAATAGAGGCATTTATAGCTGGGGTTTTTTCTGGACAGCCCTAATATATATCAGTAAAAGATGACACATTTAAGAATACAAAGACATAGAGTTCTCTCTATTCAGGAGGCTATAGATACATTAGCCTCCTGAATTGGACATTTAAAAGTATTTAGGTATAAATTACCACTGGTTTTGGCAACAACAAAGAAAATGATTAATTTCATGGTCTTGATTATCTGACATAGGGCTTAAAAATTCTCCTGCAG